>JAKUAN010000017.1:0-184494 GCA_030674715.1 Clavispora phyllophila
GCGCGCCACGAGTCCCACGCCCGGGGCCCGGGCGCGCGCTGCAGCGCGGGGTCGAAGCAGAAAAAGTTCAAGTTGACGGGCGCGGCGGCCGACCCCGCGAGGCGGCGAAAGTCCGCCACAAGGTCAAACACCGGCTCCACGCTTTTGGCCAAATCTATGGGCGAGAGCGGGAGCGAGCCGAGGCCGCCGGCTTTTGCCACCTCGGCGGCTACTTTGGCGTTGGAAACCCCGGCCATGGGCGCCTGAATAAGCGGCACCGACAACCCGAGGCGAGAAGCAAACGAAGACATGGGCACAATGCAAAATACCAAGAGCGGAGAAACACACCAATGGGAAGGACGGTCGCTCTCAATAGCTATCAATCGCTAGCGCAAGTACGATACGGCTAAGACAGAAGGCAGAGAACGCAGAACTGTGCTTGTCCAAGAAAAAGCTAGGCAAGTACACGGAAGAAGAAGAGAGCAGCCCCCACGGGGAAGTCAGTGCGCACCTTGCTCACCAATTCCTCTGGCCCGGAAACCTACAGTGTGCCAACGATATGTACAGGATTATAGCTCTATTTACCCACCACTACCCACGGAGTTGGGCCCCGTTCGCCCGGCGGGTCTCTCAGCCTCTGAAATGCGAGCAAGCACGTCTCAAACGGATCCAGTGGCAGCGGCGACGAAAGCGGACGTGGTGCATCATTTCCGGTGCATCAATTCGGCCTTGGTGCAGTTCCCCTTGGTCCTCTAGTCGGATATAGCCTGTTTGAGGGCCATCTGGCGCGAGTGGCTGTCAAAATGGGCGCTGATATCCTGGAAACTCATTTGCTCGGGGTCTGCCGACATCTGGTGCTTGTCCTTGAACGTCACGGTGACGCTGGGTTTCTCGTTGTTGGTCAACACCTTAAAGTCCACGGCACAGCCACTTTTTTGCTGAGAAGGAATGCGGGCGAGAAAGAGCCTCACAGGCTTAGCGCTGGCCGCAAAGGGGTCGAACTTGACCGCCACCTTGGTGAAGTACTTGGTGATCATTGGTGAAGAAAGTGCTTGGAGTTTTTTCTTTTCTCACCCACCGGACCATGGCATATATGCAGGCAACCACATCTGGCGGTGGTTGGTGACCTGAAGAGGAAGGCTTCAAAAAGAATATCGTATAACACTAGGGCTTTTCCTTAGCATGATGTCGCTTTCAAGGGAAAGTTATCCCTTTGCCGGGTGATTGCATGTTAGCGTGTGTCCATACTATGCGACCGCGAAAATCGTCCAAAAGACTTGCCTTCTCCTTCTCTTGAAAATGCTTTACCCTAGTCTGACAATTTACGTCGAGAATTTGGCTGCATCCCAATATATTCAGCTATACAATCAGTTTGCTCTACTTTTTGGTGTCCACATACTTGTAGCACGCCTCGAAAAAATCAATCTCCAATTGCACTGCACACTCGAATGCCTCGCACATGGATTTCTTCACTCTTTCGTCTATTGCTACCCGTTCCACCTCAGAACCCAAAAAGTCAACCCACTTGCTAAAAGCGTCTCCACTGTGTAGATCAATCCACTCTTGATGCTTGTATTCCAACTTTGCCATCATTGGCTCGTTATATTGCACCCAGCCAAGGTAGCTTTTCTCCATCACATACATGTAGGTGATGATTTCACTATACTCGTTGCAATTGATTGCAAGGTCGGCCAATTTGCGTAAGTAGCGCTGTACTTGTGGAAGCTCAGGACAAGGCTTTTCTAACATAGATGGAACATGGGTTTGCAATTCACTGATACTCGCTGTTTCCAATTGCTTCAAACAGGTTTGGAAGTATGTGTTTTCGTCATGACAAAAAAACCCGATCTGCTTCCCAATGACTATGGACGCCTCCTTGTCGTCGCAGTAAGTTAAAGCAGTCCCCAAAACCTTCAAACAGTCTTGGAAAAACTTAAGATCTTGGACCAAATAAGTGTAGAGTTTGTGATCTGGAAGAGTACCCTGGCACAATTCGGAGGTGAATGGATGTGACACAACTTCAAGGAATTTACCACTATATTTGTCGTGGAGCTCTTGAACGAAAGACATTTTTCCTCTTTAGAATATGGGTTTTTTGAAGGTCAGCTTATTCGGCGCTATGAGGCTGAACTCTTATAGTTAGGAACATGCGCTTAGAGGAACTCAGCATGCGTCATTAATCTAAAAACTAAAATATACCCGGAATGAAAACTAAATACAAGAGTCATGGACCGGGAAGGAGGAATAAATTCTTACCACATTAAAAAGGGTACACTCAAGGAACTTATTTTGGCTGCAACCTACAGCGTTCCATTTGAAGTTGCGGTTTAAGATAACATGAAAAAATGATCCAAATAATAAAAACACATTAGGAATCTCAAGAAAGTAGAGTACTCCTCATCTTTCATTGTTTTATTCTAATATCTACCCCACTTAATATGAATTTTTCATCATTCCAGAAAGTCTTGAATCATATACTTCTAAATTGGCCGCCACGAGATTAGAACCCTGTGCGAAGAATATAGGGCTTCCCACTGCAGGTGTCTATACAATTGTTCTCAGATAAGGTAATGCTGACTGAGAAACAGCAACCTAGACATCGCTCAACTTTGGAATTCTCTAGTCACGGTACGTGAATCATAAAGATTTTGCCTTCATGAATGCTCGTCAAACAAAAGAAATAGAGCGATACAATATTCTAAAATCTTTCTTTATCTCGCTGCAGCTTCATGGTGACAAACTATATCCTTTTTCTGAAATATCCTAAACGTTTATAGCCTTGGTGAGGAGCAACAAAAGTACAATACCAAGGATCAATTTCTCTCACGTTGACGATTGCGGGTGACTAATGATACTGAACCTAGAGTGCTATCGAGCACATGATGATTTTAGCATTAAAAAATAACTGCCTAGGAATTCAAAATAAGTATGCGCCATTTCACTTTAGATCTAGTCTCACGAAGTCTCGCGCACGCCTTACGCAATTTCTTCGGAGAATTGAAAGTATGAAGACCCTAACATTAATGTCTTAAGGCATTCTATTTTTGAGGCTAGATTTCTACTACGATTTATTTTGATTCATATAGTGATGACAATCGTTCACATGTAAGGAACGGCTAGAATTGGTGTTGTGCCAAACGCCAGAGAGGATAAGAGAAATCACATAGAGGGATTTACTAAAGGAAAAGATATTCCCTGATTAGCTTCCTGCTAAAATTAGACACATAGTGTTCTAGTTTAGAAGTGTTTCCTACAACAGTCTACTTCTGCAATACATGTCGCATCGTTACAGACACACATCTTGGCTTGGCGTTTCGCCGTCGTATTGAAAACACCAGAATGAGGTGAATTCAACGCGGATGTGGAGGAATGTGGAAACAGTAACTAACCAAAGTCTTTCGGCAATTAGAGATTCGTCCCCGGAGGAAGACACCGGGTATTCCCAAAAGTCCAGGAACTGCAGGATGCGTCTATGCGTAGTGATCAATGCAGGGAAACAAAGGGCCCCAGTTCAAGTGTTTCATTCATGTCGCGGTAATCCTCAGATTCAGTTCCACACTATGGCAAAAATGAAAGAAAATGGAATGCCAGACAATGCGAGTACCCGCGTTTTGTGAGCCTGGAAATCTGCTACCACGGGATAGCTACTTTCCGAAAGGCTGGCGAAAAGCTTCGATCCCCGGTGATTGGCGTGGTTTAGGTGCAGCAAGCCAGCTGATTACGCCGAACTAGAGGTTTAGCGAAGTAGATCTAACGCGCATGCAAAGCCCGCTCATTATCCATTGCACCCACAAACTAAAACAAAACAAAAAGAAACAGCAAACAAACTCATTGAAGCGTAAAGCCAAAAGTGCCATGGCGGCATTGACATGTGCAATTGTCCACGGTGCCATAGGGCGCCAAATGTCATTCCGCAACTGTGTGGAGTGGCTTCTGGCCTTTGCGACAAAGGAAAATGAGAGGGCGCACTCGCCTGTCACAAAGAACATTTTGCGCGCGGCTGCACCTCGGTGCCCTGCAACCAATTAGCCGTTGGTGCGGGCGATAATGCGCGGGTTCATGTTTGCAATTAAACCTTAGAACACCACCATACCCTAGTGAAGACGGAACCGAGACTATGGGCGCCAAGAAGAATTGGAGGCTATAAAGAGCACCGCATTTTTCCTGAAAATCCCATCTGTTCTCCAGTTGTAATACCCATCAATCTTTTTCAAATGAAGTTTTCTACCGTTATCTACTGCGCTATCGCTGCCTCCGCCGTTTCTGCTACGCCTGTTGAGGCCAGAGCAGAGTCCAGCCACGCCAACATGCAATACGACGGAAACACCCTTGACGTTCTCGGCCGTGGTCTCGGCACGGTGCTCAACTACGTCATCAAGGACGTGGCCCAAATTGGCCAAGATGCCGGTGTCGAGGTGAGCCAGGTGCTCAGAGACGTGATCCACGACGTCACTGGCGGAAACAAGAGAAGCCTCGAGGAGTTTGACCAGCACGTGAAGAGCTTGGAAACCAGAGAGGCGCACGACATCCACCACTCTTTGATGGCTCTTATCAGTGACGTTGTTGGTGCCGTTCAAGGTATCGCAACCGAAACTGGTGCCAGCTTGGGTGATGCTGCTACCAGTGGAAGCATCATGGGCGTCCTCAACGGCATTGGTATCTAAACGCAGATCTCTCCTCGCAAGAGGTTTTTTTTTCTTTTTTAGGATTGAATTGTATGTATTGGTTTTTTTTTACCTATGACTTCATTTAAGCGGAAATAAAATTTGAATAAATGGAAAAATTGAACTCCAGTACGGTGAAATCCGAGAATTCAGCGCCATGAAACCTGATCGCTGAATAATTTTGGCTTGCGCATCAATTCAAGTATCCAATGTGAAAAAATATGACGCTTTTATAGGGTTCTGGCCATACTTCTCTGTAGAAACGACTAAGCAGCCCACATATGCCGAGGTCCATTGCTTCAATGAAGGAGTGCTCAAATCTTTTTTCTTCCCTTTGATCGTTCTATGAAGGTGCAACAGGTTCCACAACTACAGAGCGTCCACGTAACCTCTTCGCAAGGTAGTCGTTGTAGCGGATCCGCTTCCGGGTCTGAAGACGGCTAAAAGTCATATAACAACCAGGAAAATACGCCAACAAGCACACCTGCAAAAATGACTCGTACATTGTGTTTTCCACCACACCAAGGCTGAGGAACAAAAGCGCAGCCTCGCTGCAGAATTCCATTGGGAGAGTGATGTAAAAATGGTGGTACTGGAGCCAGAAAAGCCAGTGAGGGGAAGATCTTGTCTTGGTGCGGAACGCATGGTATCCTGAGTCGATCAAATAGTGTATGGACCACGCCGCAATCAACACTGGGTACATGGTATGTCTGGCCACAATAGGATGAGGAAAGATCACTCCATAGCACATCCAGACCATGCGCAAGGCAGAAAAGAGACCCCATAAGTCTGATGCAGAGTAGTGGTCTCTTCCGCAGAGATTGACCACAAAGAACCCAACTAGCGGCAACATAGACACCACATGGAAAAAGTCCGCCATTCCTCCGGCTAGAAACCGTTTTCCGACAAGAGGGTATAGAATGCAGAGTCGGCCGAGACAACACCACCAGAGTGTGAGAGAGACGACATTATAGAAGAAGACGACTCGTAAATTTAGTGGCAACCGGTAGAAAGTCATGGTAGGTTGGTGTAGACAGGGCTGTGCAATAGCAGAAACAGACATTAGCGTGGACACCCGTACACCCGAAACTTCAACCTTTGATCTAAGGTTTTCTTGACTTCTAGTTGGGCCAGAATTATCGGGAGAAGTCCCCAATATGTCTCATTTACGAAAATTATCTCTCTCTTGTTCCAAGAATCGTATATTTATCGTGTAGCTTTTTCATTCTTCACACCAACTTCGCGTACCCCAGATCATTTGTGTTTCGCGCAAAAATTGTAAGCTACACTTGGCGTAACTTGCTGGCCTCTACTACCGATGAAATTCCATTTGCCTTTATTGTTCTTGGGATTCGTGTGTGTAGTTTCTGCTCTCTGGAGCAACGAGGACTACGAGATTTTCAGCTTGAACGACAAAGTCCGCAAAGATCTCGGATCGGACACTACGTTCTACTCGTGGCTTGGACTTCTGAAGGGTCCCAAATCAACGAAAGACGAGATCGCCAAAGCATACAGAAAGTTATCCAGAAAAAGCCATCCGGACAAATTCAGAGGGAAGTCTCGAAAGGAAAAGAGACATGCTGAGGAAAGGTTCCAGCGTCTTTCTGCTGTGGGTAATATCTTGAAGGATAAAGCTTTGAAGCAACGGTACGACTATTTCTATAAGAAAGGATTCCCCACGTTGAAAGGCACGGACTACCTTTATTCTAGATTCCGCCCGGGTATTGTTTTGACTTTAATTCTGTTGTTCGTGGTTGTTTCTGCCTTCCAATATACTGCGCTTCGGATCAGCAGAAAGCAAGATCACAAGAGAATCGCCTCCCTTATAGAAGAAATTAAGTTGCTGGCGTGGGGAAACTCGTTGATCCCTCCACTGGATGGACTGGCGAGAAGAGTGCAATCTCCTATGGGCAAAGAGTTCCTTGTTTCATCAATGGGTGAAGTGAGCTTAATTGACGTGGATGAAAAAGGAAACGAGTTCTTGGCTCCTCTTGATGCGGGCGACATCAACCTTAGTCCAAGCTTCAAAGAATCTTATTTCTATTTGTTGCCTTGCCGGTTGTGGAATTGCACTTTTGGCTATCTTACAGGTGCAAAAATAGACACCACTTATAACTATGTGAACCCAGATCAAAAGAAAAAGATTGCAGAGGAGGTGACAGAAAAGAGGAAGAAAAAGAACCACCAAAAGGGCGAGAGAGTGGAGTTGCCTAACGGTAAGGTGATCTATAGTCGTAAGAAGAAATAGTATCTCGATGTGTATATACATTTCATATATATATATAAATTTATCAGGTGATGGTGGAGTGGAAGTGTACTAACCTTGATGACGTGGGATACGCCTGAGCTGATGCCCATCCTCCTCGTCGTCAGAGGAGCTAGACCCCAGGAGATTTTCAAGGAAATCATTATCCTGTAATTCATTGTCCTGGAATCCGTACTTATTGCTCTCGAAATCGTCATAAATTATGTCGTCGTTACTCTCGAAGTTTAATTTCGGTGACATATTGCGGATTTTCACAGATGATAGTTCGGAACCAGTCGAATATCTCAGGCAGTCTTTTCCATCACTGGCATGTTCACTGCCATCTTCGTCATCATCCCCTTCGTTGTCGTTATCATCATCATTGAATGAAGGCAGTGCAACAAACTCGTCATGATTATTGGAGTCACCGAGAATTATGACTTGCTTTTTGGCGTTACCGTTATTGTAATTTTCATGCTCAAGATCCATATACCCCACAGTAGACGAGTCAAATCCGAAAGCATCCTCTTCGCCTCTTTCCTCATTTCCAGTGTCATACTGGCCATCTTCCATGTATTCTGGTTCTGCCCCCAAGATAACATTGTACAGCTCGCGGGTTTTAAGCAAAATATTACTCACAAACCATTCCCATTCTTTTGATCCCACGGCGTCCACGAGAATTGGAGATATCAACGCTGGCTTGTATAATGAAGTAAATTTGACGACTTCTTCGCTAATAAGGATCAAATGGCCCATGTAACCTGGTCTAGGCTCTACCTCTTTGAGAAAAGAATTCAGAATCATGTTGACAATATCGCATTTTTCCTTTTTGAACAAATCAACGATCAAGAACGAGTTGTATGAATTCAATTTTCCATTGAAGATCTGCTGAATCAAATCGAACACAACATTATGGAAGAAATTGTGCCATTTATATTCCGTAAAACGCACAATAATATTGTTGAGTATTCCCAGGTCAAGTAAACTGATCTTGAAGTGGTCCCCCGCGCTCGGGTCCTTTCTAAAGGACATGTCTCTTTCTTCACAAACAAACGGATTTTCTGTAGAAACAATTGGCTCATCGTCATCTGAATCAGAATATTCGAGCTCTTCTATCATTTTCCGATACATGACTTCATCTAAAGCTCCATTGTTATTCTCAACCTCTGAAAACTTCTTCGTGCTAGAGTGATCATCTAGCGATACCTCATCAATTCCCAAAGTAACATCGGCTAAGTCTTGCAGATCCAGCAAAGTCTCATAATCCACGATTGGCTCCTTTAAAGCAATTTGGATGTTATCTGCCTGCGACATTCTAATCTCGTCACGGGTATGGATGATAGCAGCAATCTTTCTAGAATTGAGAAGAATCATATTCGAGCAATGCAAAAGCTCGGCGATCAACTCTGATATCTTAAATTTAGTCATTCCCAAGTAGTTCAGATCCGTCAACTCTGCGGTTGAATCTTCAGTTATCAAGTCGGATAAGCTCTGCTGCCTCTCAGTGAAAGCTTCAAGTAAATCTCCTAAAAACACAGGATCCCTTGGACCTGGGGGGTTCAGGTCAAAGTCTTTAAGCCAATGGAACATTGTTTGAACATTCACTTCTCCTGAATGATCCATAACAGCCCCCGACTGTTGTTGCATACCGTAGCTCACATCATAGTCCGAATTATTCTTGCGAATAAGCTCGATCAAAATCGATACGCAGTTGCTGATTCCATGTTTGTTGGAGTAGGAGATGGAAGGATCATTTTTGTCAGGAATTCGGAAGAGAATAATGTCATCAATCATAAGCCTAACAATCTCGCCTGATGCAAGCTTCCGGGTGAGTTGATTGGGTCCGATATTCGTTTCGATATCAACAGCCAAAGAAGCATTCGACGATATGGTAACCAAAGCCTTTGTCAATTCTGTTGCAGCAGTTTGCCTGAACAAGGTATCAGGATCAGGAATGTAGTTCAAACTTTCATCAAAGGATGCAAGATCTGGCTTTAAAATGTTGACCAAATGGGGAATCATCTCCTGCTGATGTAAGACTTCCAAGATACCAGTTGGAGAGTCGGGTTTATCTGTTTGGATAATTTTCACAAAGAAATCCATTAATAATGGGATCTCGATCTTGCCCAAAAAGGTTTCAACCAAATCGTCTTGCTTGCGGATGAAATTCAACAATTTGATTTGATTTGACTCCATGAGATGATCTAGAATTTGCACCAAGTACGAGACTGAAGGCGAACTTTCTTGAAGATGGGGTAATGCAATAATCAGCCATAATTTCTTCATGAGACTAGGTGTTTCGATTATTTGGTTGGAAAGCACCCACATGTCCACCGAGAGCACATCGGCGGAAAATTGTATACACCGACGTAGGCGATCTTCTTTCAGTTCAATATCATCTCCATCGGAACCTGAACCCTTGTCGGTGTCGTTGTCATTATCTTCTTCGGGGTCGCCTCTGATTTGCTTCTCAAGTTGTTCCGCTTCCTTCTGGGCCAAGTCGTGGTAAAATTCGACACTTTCCACGACATAGTCGATAAATCCGCCCAATATATGCGGTTGTAAGATTAATTCTAGAAATTTGGCGTCTCTTGCATTTTTGGAAAACTGATTTCCTCCTGAGGGCTCGTTATTGGATGAAACGGAAGCCGAATCCGAATTGGCATTTGCGGCATTAGATTTGACCAGCAAGTTGTCGCTTTGAAGCAGTTGAACAATTTGGTAGCTATCCTTTTCGTTGCTTTTTAGCGCTAGTCTTTTTAGCTCGTCCATGAAGTCCTGTTGGAGCGATTTGTCATCCAAGATATTATCAACCTTAAGATACGAAAAATCCAGCACGGAGTCCAAGAATTTCAGCAATTGATTGCTGCTATTGTAAGAGTTTGAAAATGGCCAAAAAGACATCTTCTTCTAGCGTCGATCAGGGAACAGGACTTTAGGTATAAGGGCCAATCAATACAGGGCCAAAACTGAGCGAAGCTGGGAGTTTTTATCCGTGATTATTAGTTTTTGGCTGGCGGAGTAGAAATGAAAATGGAATTGATTTTCCTCCGCTGATTTAGCTCACCCTGTTTCCGATTTGGGCACTTTTAGTTGGTCGTCCACTGGATTGATAGTGTTCGCCTGTATTTGACCGTCATGAATTATGTGCTATCTGTGTATGCACACTAGTAGTAGCCCTGTGATAGGTGCTCTATCTGAGAGATGCAAATCATGGATTAAAAAAGCAAAAAAAAAAAAAGAAATATTGCCAAAACCGAATAAATAGTATTGATATGTTATATTTAATCGCCTAGTCGATTGTATCCATAGATTCTACTTGCTGGATTAGCTGCTCAAATTCATCTTCATATGCGGAAATCAATTTTCCCGATATTTCTCGCACCGTGCGGCCACATGTGGAGGCATTATGTAGCATCCATTCCTTAACACCCAAAAATTCCTCTTCTTCTGGCATGGCAGCTACAAACAGGGTTATCAATCCCTCTGCATCGTCGTGTAGCTCCCTTCGCGTAGCGGAAACCTCGGATAAATAGTCGATGGTATCCAGAAGTGCCTGCATCTCCGAAACTACCCTATCGACAGAGAGCCGGCTAAGGCCTGTTGGAATGTTATCTGGCGGATTTTTAATTTTGTCCGTTGAGTCATCAGAATGAAAAGATAGCTTTCGATCAGATGAGGGGTTTGGCCCGAAATGCGTACCGAAAGATAATCTTCGGTCTTTCCACTGTTCCGAGCTGGCCGAGGGGTTCCTCGCAGTAGTACCATTTTGTGGAGACGACTCAAGTCCCGCGTAATTGAAAGCTCTACGCTCAGCTTCGGGTAAGTTTGTATCATCTCCTTGGATCTTGCTCACGCTGTCATGATCGCTAAAGGTTGATCCTTGAGCGAGAGGAGAGGTAATGGAATCATTTGGTGAGCCGATTTCTTCTGAGGCCTGTTTCTCGACTGTGATTTCTTCCTTTTCTTTGTCTGATAACTGTAGCAATTCTGGCTGCTCTGAAGCAGAGTCCTCGATTCGGGATACATCAACTTCAGATCTTCCTTCGTGTACCACATCCATTTTCTTCGGGAGATCAGACGATTTTTCAGAAAAATCTTCATCCATTTTTTCCAAATCTTGAACGTACTCGCGATACGAAGACGGAGAAAGGGTCATATTCTGTATCACACTCACATCCACCTCGGAAGTATGATGATCTTTTGATACCTCTTGTTTGTTCTCTTCTGGCTCGTTTTGAGGTCTAAACGCATTTGCTGGCGCTTTGTCCACACTAGCATAATTTCCAGAATTATTTTGTGGACCTTCTTGGTAGGTATCAATCTTTTCTTCCCTGGCACGTTCTTCGAGTAATTCTTTCTGGATTTCCGCTCTCAATTCTTCCCTGAGTAATTCTCTCTGGATTTCTGCCCGTAACTCCTCTTTGAGTTGCACTTTCAATTCATTCCTAAGCTCTTCTTTCAAAAAGTCCTTCAAACCCTTTTCAGATATCGCAACCGTGGAATTTTGTATCATACTTTTTGATTCTTCGTATTTCGCTGAACTCTTATCCAAGGCAGCCAAGGCGACGGGGATCTCGCCGGTCTCGCTCGTCTCCATGGATTTACTATCATCATTCTGTATGTGATTTGCCTGAGTAGCATTGATCTGGATTTCAGTCGTGCCATGTTTCTCTGCGGTGTTCCCGGCCTCTCTCTCTTCGGAAATATCTTTGTTTTCAGTTTCTTCAACTATGGGTTCTACTTCGGTTCTCTTTTTGGAAATTGCATGGTCTTCTTTGCGCGATTCTTCATTAGGACCCTTGAAAAGGGTCTGGTTGGATTCCGCCGATGTCACAGTGGTGTTTTGAAAGCCATTTTGACTACCATTTTCGGCGTTTGTAACAGTACTTCCATTAGTGACATCAGTCTTAGAAACACCGGGTCCCAGAGGTTCCGACGCGCCATGGACATGTGCTTCTGCAGAAGATCCATGAAGCTTCTCTTTTATTCTATCGTCGGGATTACCCTCATTCGCATCCAGCATCAGGATGTCCGCCAGATTTTTGATGAGATTAGCATCATGATCGTCAGTGGCGACGTTATCAACTTCAGATTCCTGTCTTGTGGTGGTGGCATACTTGATGCCCTCCTCGGTATCCTTAATCGCCAATGCATCGTTGTTTTCAGGCAATTCTTTTGGCTCCTCCGTCCGCAAATCAGAACCATGAACAATAATTTCTTTTGATACTTGCTCAATCTTCTCCCCGTCGGTATTAATTTCCGAGCTATTCGCTTTGGTTAAAACCTCTTTTGAAGGTGAAGAATTCATATCTGCCTGTCTTTGAGATTCTTCTTTAGATCTGAGAGTGATCTTGCCCTCTTGATGCAGAACAGTTTTAAAGGCATCCAGCATTTTTAAAGTTTCTCTCTTACTCGGTAAACGAATGTCGCCTTCAATAAATGAGAGATTGGATTCCTCATAATCCCCTATGTTCTGGTTTGATAAGTCAAAAATTGCTGGCGCAGCACTCATTTGCTCTGTCGTATTGAGAGCTTTCATCTTTCTTCCCTTTTTCGGTGAATTCAATATTTTGTCTAGCTGGTCCTGGTCAATATCCATATCATCGCTAAACAAGGATTTCTGCAGCTTGGGTAAGGTTTTTTTGGAGTTCTCTTCTTTCCTTTCATCTAATAACAATTTTTGCCGCTTCTGTCCAGCTTTCTTTTGGTCATTTTTATCTTTGCGTTTCTTAGTGTCTATCAGGGAATTGGGTATTAAGCTTTCATCTGCCGAAGCATGTGTTGATTCCGAAACAATAGATGAATTGGTGTCTGATTTCAAAGATTCATCTGCTACTGACGCTTTCATATCTGAATCCTCTGTGCCCAATGTATACTCAGAGTCTGAGTTAGCGCGAATCGACAGACTCTCATCCTCTTCGTCTTTTTCATCATCAATTTTGACATCGTCATTTTCTTCATCTACTACTTCTCCTCCTTCAACTTTGATTTCTAATTCTCCTTCTGATTCATCCTCGTCTCTCGTGTCTGGATCATCGAGTTCAGAATTAAGAATGAATGAATCTCTGATTTTGAGCGGCCCGCCGGTAAACTTTGCGGATGGTGATGTATTGACTTTTCCTGGCAGGCTAGAATAATCCTCTCGGTATAACTCTTGAAAATCAAGCGGTTCAACTTCCGGGCTGATGGGCCCAATAGGTAGTGAAAGGTCGTTCTCTGTAGCCAAATTATCGCTTTTTTCCGCCTTGGATGCCTCTTTCTTTGGTAGTAGAGAAAATCCTGTGGCCTTCCTCTTGCTCTTCCGGCTGTACTTCTTTTGCGGCATGATCTCCCTATTATTGAAAATAGTGCCTTTATCCTGATTTTTAAGATCATCGATGGAAAAATCAAAAGCATCAAATCCATCATTAGGCTCCAGTGATTCATGACGCTTGGACTCAGGTGACAGTGATTTTTCTCGGGAAGCGATTAGAGAGTCGCTCAGTAGCAAGTCCATGATGGAATCATGGGATGATGAATCTTGTGGCGATGCTTTAAGCGATGACTCATTGATTTTCTCGGCCACTGGCGAACTAGTGTGTCCAAGAAGATTGGAGAGCTCTGATTGTTGGATTCTGTCATCGTTTCCGCGGTCGATTCCACTGGCTGCTTCATCCTGGGGAGCAATCTCCAAATGCGTGCTATTTGCAGAATCCGATTGACCATTAGAATGCCCTTCGGCAGCAGTTTCATCCATTGGTGCTATAGATGTATCATGCGCGAGATCTTTGCCGATGGTATCCAAGAAGTAGCAATATGTGAAAGCGTTGTTCCTGTGCTCCTGCAAAGGGTCATCGTTCCGATCCCAATCTTCCAACGGGCAGTCACAGTACATACATATGACGCGGTCGCTTCCTGGCTCCACCGGGGAGTAGTAAAATCCAGCAAGAGAAAGATTTTTGCTTGTCACTTTGCATCCTCGCTTTGAGTCAAACTTCCAATGGTTCTTGAAAGTTGACCGCCGTAGAGCGACGGACTCTTTGCTGTGAGGATCAATGATAGATTTCGGGGCAGATCCAGACGCCCCAACAGTAGTCCAGAATGTGTCTTTATCCGCAGTCATGATGAACAGCTTCAAGTTAGAGGCTATCAAAGAATAAGGGCATTTAGGATTCGTTCGAAGATGTTGCAACGCAATGGAAGTATTTTTCTCGACGTCTTTCTCCTTCTTCCCACACCAATAACACGTAATCTGGTTGGGAAAACCCTTTGTGGGCGAGAAGTAGAAGCCACAATCAGCGAGGTTATCAACATCCACTTCGGTCACAGACCATTGCTTCAACGCTCGCGAATTGCCGATCTTGGCTCCCTCTGTGAAAGTCGCTAGTCTATTTTTCCGATACTGTAGCAAATCGCTCGGTTTTGGGGCCATTACAGTTGAGTTGACGATCTAGAGTGAAGTTGTACGCGCGTATAATGCATATGGAGTAGGTAGCTGAATTCTTCGCGCGAAACCTGTTGATAAAAGCGCACCAAGGACTCACGAAAGACCACTTAAAAAGTCAATTCGAGAGCCCTTGGCAGGCATGTAAGATTTTGTGATACAAAAACTAGAGGGCTAGATAAAAAGAAGGTAAAAAAAGGGCTCAATTTAAGCGTGGCCAACCAAATAATGAATGGTGCGCAATGCCTCGTACTTCAACTCGTTGTTGCCATCGTTGTTCTCTAAAAAGTTCATGATCAACAATTTGTACTGGCCATGCTTCTCGGAGTTGATGAAAGTGATCAATTCGGAACCCAAATTCTTGATCAAAAATTGCAAATCGTTCAACAAGATCACCTTAGACACACCGGTCAACGACGAGTCTTCTGAAATCAAAATAGCCAACATCTTCTTCACCAAAGCATAGTTTGACTCTTTGAACTTGTAAGCGTTTTCTTGCCAAAAGTCAGCAGACTTGTGAGTTGGAGAAGACCAGCTCAACAAGTTAGGGTTTTCCAACTCGACCAAGTACTCATCCATTGAAGACAACTTGGTAGAAGACACTTCACTCAAAGTATCGTTCAAGTATTGCAAATCGTTAGACAATTCTTCATCACTGCCGTTGGATGCAAACTTTCTTGTTTGAACGGTCTTGACGATATTCAATCCACGGTGGAACAAAACCAACTTGACCACGCTGAATTGTTCGGAGTTGGAGGTGACCACAGAGACGAAGTTCTTCAACGTAGAGACGGCCACTCTCACCACCTTTAGCTTGATACCATCCTTGGAAATGGTCAACAAGTTACCAACCAATTGGGGATAGTTATGAACTAAAACTTTGTTGATTGAACTCGAGAAACTCAAGATCCAAGTGCACATCAATGCATTGTACAAGAGTTGCAAGTTGGTGGAGTTGGGTTGCTTAGCCAGGTGTTCGATCAATTCGTTCACGCTCTTGAAGTTAGAAACCAAGTTGTTGTCTTCAAATATAGCACGGTACTTCTTGGAAATGACAAGCTCTTGCAACAACTGAACGCCAATAGATTGCAAATTTGCGTCCTGCGTGTTTCCAATGAATGCTGAGGAGCATACCAAGTCAAAGAGCTTGATCACGATCTCTTCATTCACGTCCGTCTGGGTCTTAGAGTTCTTAGACAAGAAGATCACCAAGTTGTAGAAACTCAAGGTCTTAATGAGAGAATCGTTGTTCTCCAAGTGCTTGACAAATGGGCTGTACGGCAATGAGGAGTCAATGCTAGACAACAGCAAGAGAGAGTCAACAAACAGTTGGGCCTGGGGATCTATCAACAAGTCGTTGATCAAAACCAAAACGCTCTTCAAGACATCGTCTCTCGAGTTAACATCCAACTTGTTCAACAAATTCAAAATGCTCTTGGAGTACAATTCTTCGGAGCTCAACACGGTCTCGCGCTTACTGTCCGAATTCTGCGCCTCTAACACCTTGAATAGATCAGCTTGGTCATTAGTAATAATGCCGGCTCTAGCCAAACCATCCCAAGGAATAATTTTCTCCCTGATAAGCTTCTTGGAGTCCGACAAGTGAGAGCTGTCAATTACCAAGACAGACTAAATAAGTTAGTAATCCCAAATCTCATAAAATGAAAAAAAGGAGCTTCATCATTTTTGGGATGAAAACATACGTCTGTAGCCATCGTGTTTACTGGGTTAGTGATTTAGAGAGGGTGGTCAAGGTGCTTTATCGTGGTCCTCCGATATTAACTGGTGGGCGCACGTAATAATAGATTATCTTTCCTGCAAAATCAAAATTGGCAAAAAAATATGCCGGTCCCAGGAATCGAACCTGGGTTTGTTCGGCCACAACGAACTGTACTAACCACTATACTAGGCCGGCTGTTACATAAGAGACTTTTACGTTTTCAATAAACTGTTAGTTTTGGGGGCTAATGCATGCTGTGCTGATTTACCATCTCAATATCAATTTATGTCGTCAATATTGGTCTTGTTCATGAAACCTTTATTCAATTAGGCTAAGTTGTTCTGAAGCAGATTCTTCTTAAAGTTTTGAAGTGCCACAACAAGGTGAAGATGGAATCGATGATCCGGAGAAGAGAATCGTACAAAGCTGATGGAAATATTTTCGTTCAAAAATTCAAAGAATTATATATATGGAGAGAGAGAGAGAGAGAGAGAAACATGATAATGAAATTGACGATATAGTTTGTCCTCATATTTTGAGCTTTTATCATCATCCATATCCTGATAAGTTTTCGAAAATTTCGTACTTTGAAACAACAGTTCAAAGTCCTTACAAATAAACAGAAATCAATTTATTCTGCTCCTAGGAATATTGGGATGGTTAAATCGTAATCAATTTCATTTTGCGATGATAAGGGGAAAACAATACATTGATGAAACCTAGATTTAGTTTTCAGTTTGTTTCCTTGTGTTGACGACGAAGGAAGGTCTTTCAAGAAATTGGCATCCTGGCCGAGTGGTCTAAGGCGCCAGGGTAAGGTTACCTTACCATACATTCCTGGTCTCTTCGGAGGCACGAGTTCGAACCTCGTGGATGTCAATATTTTTTTCTAATTTTTGTGCGCGTATAGGCCAATTTGTGCTGTGAAGCCATCTGAGTTCTTTTTTGAATACAACGGAATGATTCTTTTGTCATGGAAGTTTAGTTTGCTTTTGCAAAGATAGTTATACCTTGTCGTGTAACAATTTTATTGTTTTTTTACTCTTGTAATTTTGTATAGATTTTGGAAGTGTGTGGCAAAATGCAAATAATTTACCGAAATTAATTGATAGGATAGAAAAAGCCATGGTCAAGAAATTGTAATAGAAGGCGAGACTAATTTCAAAGATACTGCAATAAAATCAACTCTATGATTTGGAGTAGGCCAGATTCCTTTTCAGACAGCTTCCTATGTCACTTGGGACACTCAGTCACTCGGATTGATCCTGGACTTTTTGCCTGCAGAAGAGGAATCTAAGCTCGCCAAATGTCATTAGATCGTATTACTTGCTTCCAATGGATATTGACGGCTACGATAATTATTCAAGTGACGAAGGGTTCCATGAGGACTCCTTGACTAATGAGGAGTATGATATTCTTTATGAGCTTTTGCCCCAAGTGAAAAAGCTGTTGGAGCTGTACAATCCAGACATTGATGAATTCAGCATGAAGGAAGCATTGTACTACAACTATTTTGAACTCGAGCCAGCCCTCGAAGAGCTTCAAACCAAGTTTCCTAAAAAGAAAGGTATGTTATTTTATTCAAGCGATTTTCTTCGTTCTTTACAACCACGCTTTGCACTCGCCCACAGATCGACTAAGTTCTAGAATGCTAATTTTTAAGAAACTCCAACCCCCAAGCTATCAAAACTTGCTTTGCTAGCGAAACAACGAGCGGCTGCCAAAAGGCCAGCATCAGAGAAGACACAAAATCTGCTTCTAAATCCAAGTGAAAAGAGCTCCGCCTTGCCACCGCCTTCGACGGCTGGTTCAAAATTGACGAAATTGGCGAGCCTTGCAAAAAAGAGAGATTCAAGCTCTCTATTAAATTTGAAGTCAGACAATCGCACTGATCAACACACAAAGCCTCTCTTGGTGAAAAAAGCGAATGCTTCAGGGTTGAGTTTGCGGAAACGAGCAACTGAATTGAAGAACCAGCGTCAACAAGAATTGTCTAGTCTGATCGGAAGATTGCCTACGTCATCCACACTTAGCAATGAGGGGCATAACGATACAACTAAGGAAGTGCTACAGAAGCAAGAATCATTGCACACAGCCAATTCATTGCCGTCATTTAGCTTTGAAATGGATCGTTCAGCATTGCTTCAAATTCCCCAGAGCAAGATTCTGAGGCTATTATTTGAGGCACCCAAGGAAACAGAAAATCATTTCAAAATGTTAAAGAAGAGAAGAAAATTGGCACCCGAGCTATTCCATGCATATACTAACAGCAACCCTAATACAGCTAAGGCAAAATCCAACTTCAGCCTGCCCAGTCCTGACGATAAAGTTTTGGACGCTCAAAAACAAGCCTTTGAGAAAGACTTGAAGAAATTGACAATTAACGACGAAGCAAAGGAAAAGAAAGCACCTACTGAAACAAAAGCATTCAAAGCTATTGATTTAGAGAAGGAGCTCGCTCAGAACCCCAACTTCACTAAACCTAACAAATCTTTTGTGATTATTGGCCATGTAGATGCGGGAAAATCTACTCTCATGGGCAGAATCTTGTACGACTCTGGGACAGTTGATGCCAAAACTGTGAATAAGTTGGTGAGAGAAGCAGAAAAGTCAGGAAAAGGATCTTTTGCGTTGGCTTGGATAATGGATCAAACGTCGGAAGAGAGATCCCGTGGTGTGACAATTGATATCTGCGCCACACATTTTGAGACCAAGACCAGTAGATTTACGGCTATTGATGCCCCCGGACACAAGGACTTTGTTCCTCAGTTGATCGGAGGAGTGTCCCAAGCAGATATCGCATTGTTGGTGGTTGACGCAATCAATGGCGAGTTTGAGGCTGGTTTTGTTATGGATGGCCAGACAAAAGAGCACACATTAATCGTGAAAAATCTAGGAATCGAGAAGTTGTGTATCGCTGTTAACAAGATGGACAAGGAGAACTGGAGCGAAGATCGTTTCATGGACATCAAGGAACAACTCACCCAGTTTTTAACTGGCGATGAGGTTGGTTTCGCTGCCGAAAACCTCTCGTTCATTCCTATCTCTGGCTTATCCGGTACCAATGTTGTGAAGAATGATCAATCCGTCTCCGAACTCTCTTGGTACAAGGGTCCTACATTGATTGACTACTTGGAAACTGTTGAAGTCCCTGGAAGTAGTGGTATTCTTGCGAAAGATCTTTCAAAGGCCGAATTCAACCTTGCCATCAATGAGATCTATGATGTGACAAACTCAGAATTCAAAGTCAAGGGTAAGGTGTCCCTGGGATATATCCAACCTGGAGTCACAGTATGTGTTCAACCTACAGAAGATTTTTTGCGGGTTCAGTCAGTCCTCTTCAATGAAGCACCGGTTGATGTCGGAGTTTGTGGCCAAATTATCCTGTTGACGTTCAAGGTCAACCAACTTAAGAACAAAAACGTTGAAGATTTGATGATTGGCGATATTCTTCTGAGTCTCGACTCTAAGATTCACTCGGTCACCAAGTTCCATGCTAGTGTCACCATGTTCAACATGCCCAAGCCGTTGCTCGTGGGAACTCCATTCGTGTTGTTCCGCAATAGTGCTTCGATTTCTGCCCGTATTTCGAAAGTGGAAAGTATCAATGGAACTAAAAAGAAGAAGATGCATTTGGTCTCGAAGCAGAGTGCGGAAGTGATTATTGAAGTTACAAGCGAGCGGCCATTGCCTGTTGCTAAGTTTATTGACAATAAGTCTCTCGGAAGAGTGGTAATCCGCCGTGAAGGTACTACTGTGGGCGCAGGTGTGGTGACTGCTACTCAATAATTAATTAAACGCTACTAAGATATATAGTCCACAAATAGAATGAAAAAGCCAAGCACGATGCATGTGGTGATGATGATTTTGGAGCCTCTTTTGTTTCTATCAGTTGCCTTGGAGAGATTTTTGTTACCCATTCTCAAGTCGGCCTCTATTTGGTCTTGTCCTTCCATGAGGTTTTCAATTTGCTCCGCCTGAGTTTCAAGATGCATGGTGAGCTCTGTCTGAAGCTTAACGATATCCACTATGGAGTGATGCAATTTTTCCACCTGTTTGAACTCATTTGTTTTCAAAGTGAGGAGTTCTTTGTTTTCCAGCTCTAGCTCTTGAATCTGCTGTTGGGACAACTCGGACTCGTCAGCTTTGAATGAATCCTGTTCCTGTTCATATTGCAGAATGTCGAGCTGGTATTCAGAGCGGTAGAAAGCCGTCGCATCTAAATCGTCATCGTCCAAGTTCTGGAAATGTAGAAGGTTCAACTGCTTTTCTCTTTTTGATCGCTTCTGTTGCATCTTCTCGAACTTGAGATTCACTGATTTTGTGGTTTCATTTAGAAACCGTAGGATCTGAGTTCTATGCGAAGAAACGACAGTGACATAGAGCATTTCAGGATCATGCTCGTCGGTGGAGAAAAGGGACAGAACAAGACCTTTCTTTTTCTTTCTGGATTCAGCCAAATCTGTCCTCTTCGTCTCGTACGCTTGCAACTGCTTCAACTTTTCGTACACTTTCTGAACATTGAACTTGAACTCCTCATCGATCCTGTTTTTGTCCTCGACACTAAGTTCTTTGTGGGCTATCAGGGCAAAACTTGATAGTTCATCTGTCATCTGGAGGTAGAGAGGTCGGATCTCCGCAATAAACGTGGCCAATTTGACTAGATTGTCATAGACGTCATTGCACTCTTTAACAAAGGTGTCCTTTACCAAGTATGGAGCAATTGGGGGCGCCACGGGCTTTTTCAGCGAGCCCACCAACTCCTGCTGGACTATATCCACACATTGTTGGAACAAGGGAGTTAAATCAGTCATGATTGTTATTTCCGGTTGTAGACCCGATATGAAGTATCGACGTGGTGCACAGGTTTACACGCGAGACTGGCGGAGACCACAGCACACACCAATATAGATTCTACTGCGAAATTATTGAGATTTCAACAAGACTATAACCGTGACATAACGGCTGTGACTTTATTAGTGTTCATCTATACTTGGGCCCCTGTCAGGATCAACCGGACAAGTATTCCAACACGTGGGTGATTTCCACCGCATCCGCGAAGCCATTCTCCGGGTTGGTAACAGGGTAGGTCTTGGACTCGTACAAAATGTTCCATCTTCCCTCGTAAATTGGGTCGTTGGGGTTTGGGTGTTCCTTGTTGTGTTCCTTTCTATACTGCGGATCGCCTTGGACGTAGGCAACGTACTCCGGCACACCTGGACGGTATATGTTGTCGGCGAAGATGGTGGTGCCAGGACCAATGAGGCCAAGCGACTCAAGCACACGAAGATCGGGAACGTAGTAGTCCTTCGCGTGGTCGATGAACACCGCGCCCAAAGTGCCGCCGTGGGCGATTTCCGGGCGCTGGGCGAAATCGGGGAGGGACTTGCCTGCGGGGCCAACAATGATCTCCACCACGGAAGAAAGGCCAGCAAGGTCAACCAATTGGCGAGCAATGGCAGCGTAGTCGGCGCTGAACTCAAAACTGTAGTACTTGACCTTGATTTCCGCAGGGTGGTGCTTGACCAACTCACCGGCAAAGAGAATGGCCAGGTACCCCACGTAACAGCCCAATTCGATCATCACGTCGGGCGGAGACTGCTTCAAGTTGCTCCGGATCAAGTCGCCCTTGTACTTGCCAATGACCATGAAGTGGTGGTCCTTGATATATTCGTCCATGATCGAGAGCACACCTTCAGGCGAGCCTCTGACACTGTCCAATCTGGGGGACGCGAGCACGTAGTCCAAAAGCTTCTGTTCTTTAGACATGGTTAGAGAAGAAAATAGCAGGGAGGGAAAAGACGGGTTCCACACAAGAAATGCGAATGCCACTGTAATAACAGCGGAGACGAATTTAGCGAGTGTGTGGTGCATATACTCCTATTGTCCGTTGGGGATATTCCCCTAGATATGCTGCCGGAAACTAAGTCCGGTGTTCGGGGGATGGAATAGCGGAGTTCCCCACGCATGTGCGCACCATGCACTTCCTCATTCCCAGGGGAGAATGGAGGCGCCCGTGGTGCGGCTATGTGTTTGGTTTTGCTTGCGGTTTTGCTCTACAGAATGCCGCCGGCGGACCCAAGTCGGAGGTGGAGCGGCGGGGTGATGAGGCCAGCCGCGGATTGTGTGGCTGGCGGCATGACTAGTGCGCGCTCGGAACAATTCGGGGTCGGCGCGGAGTATTCAAATCATGCGCACCGTCGAATGAATCGGTACAGAGCCTCGTACATTTATGGCTATGTTCGGTATGGGAAAGAAGCCACTTCTGCAACTATTGCCGTACGGAGGAACGGTGGCCAATAGGGGGAGCTCGGTGCGTTATCAGATGGAAAGCCGCACAGGATCGGCCACAGTGGGCCATAGGGGCGGGGCGCAGCAGACAAATACAAAGACAATTGGGGAACCGCCGGCAATCAAACAATTGGAAATATGCCAATTGCACAATTGCGCCCGCACGGGGGACATTTGTGCCAGCGGCGCGTTCCTACGGGCGGCGATTGCTGTGGTTCAATCGGCCACCTCGTCGCATTGTGACACTCCTGCCGCTTTTGCTGGTGCAATGTTCCAATTGACATGTGTACCTTGTAACCAGCCACGGCTGTAGAAGCATGTAGTCAGGTGCGGTGGTGAATGCACCTTAGGGTGCCAGCCGTGGTGCGCACTCCAACCGCATACACTCCCGTAATTGTCCACCTTGTATCTCATTTCATGACATCGGCTCAAGACCGGTTGGCGGCGCTCCGAAGGAAAAAAGACCAATGCAAACAGAGCAACGCGGCGCTCCTTGCTCGTGAGCAAAAAGCCCAGCGCGCGCGCGCCAATACAAAGAATCTTTCTGATGAAGACATCGCCAGCGACAATCCCAGCGACGAGGGGGACAGACTAGAGTGGACTGCAGCGCAGTGGGAGGCGTGGGAACTCAAGCAAGGACGACAGAACGAGGCGGGCGGCTACAAAAATCTCAGTGACTTGGCGTTTTCCACCTACCAAAAAGCCACAAGCAAGCAGGTGGTGGACAAGGCGAAGTACCAGGCGCACATGGCGCGAGAAGGAGATGCGGCGACATTTGCGGTGGCGACGGAACGGGAGGATGTGGAGAAGCTTGCGCGGTCTTTGCAAGAGGCCAGCGACAGCCGGCTCAAGCGGAGACGGAAGGAGGAGAATGCGGGAAGCTACATCACGGAGAAGAACCGGCAGTTCAACATGAAGTTGGAGCGGGAGTATGGAAGCGACTAGGAAATGACGGGACATTAAATAGGGATGAATAGGATCATGGAAGAGTGTAGAGAGAGAGAGAGAGAGAGAGAGAGAGAGAGAGAGAGAGAGAGAGAGAGAGAGAGAGAGAGAGAGAGACGATAGCAATGTTTAATCAAGGAGATATTTCGAGAGGACAGATGACAGATAGAGGGAGTGCCAACGGAAAAGAGACAGAGAACAGAAAAGAGACAGATCTGTACGGCAGATCCGTACAGAAAGCAGACAGATGCGACAATTGCGTCGACAGATCCGTACACATCTCCGTAGACAGTACAGATAGGGTTGACCATCGGTGCACAGATGCGTAGACAGATCGCACCGAAGCGTACACTACCGTGCAGATCCCATATAAAGATTCAAGAGAGTACAAGCTTAGGCAGTAGTGGCAGACACGCCATCCATAAACACGCTAACGATCCGCCTGAATCCGGTTTCCACCACGCACTCTCACTACCACTCACTACTACTAGTCACTACTACTAGTCACTACTACTAGTTACTACCACTCACTACTACTAGTTACTACTAATAGTTACTACTAGTCACTACTACCAGTCACTACTACCAGTCACTACCACTAGTCACTGCTACTAGTCACTACCACTAGTCACTGCTACTAGTCACTGCTACTAGTCACTACTACCAGTCACTACCACTAGTCACTATCACTAGTCACTACCACTAGTCACTGCTACTAGTCACTACTACTAGTCACTACTATAGTCACTACTACTAGTCACTACTATAGTCACTACTACCACCCACTCCCTCCGCACCCCTCCCCATGTTCGTGGACCTCCCCGCCGAAGTGGCACTCGAGGTGTTCCGCCATCTCCTGCCGCACGAGGCGCAAATCCTCCTCGCCGCGCTCGACCGCCTGCGCCCCCACCCCAACGCCGTGCGCTACAGCGACTTGGTGTACACCCGCCTCTACTCCGGCCACGTGGTGGTGTCGGTGTCGGAGGTGACGCCGGCGGTGTACGACGTGCGCCTCACGCCGGCGCAGTTCGACTGCCTTGCGCAAGACCCGCGGTTCTTGGCCCAGACCCCGCGTGTGCTCGACTTGATCTTTGTGCGCAGCTTGCGCGACTACACCCAGTTCCAGGCGAGCCTCGCGCAGTTGCGGCAGGCCATGGCGCGGGAGGCGATGCCGCGGTGGCTCGCGCGCGTGGGCCGCATCTCGTTCCAGTTGAATGGGCGCAGCACCTCCGACTACGCGCCCACGCTGTTGCTGGCGCTGGTGATCCAGACAATGGTGGTGTTGGCGGCGGTGGCCAACGTGCGCATCTTGAAGGTCAACTCCACCGACATTGGCCTGTGCTTCCCCGACAAGTGGGGCCGTGTGTTTGGCCAGTACCGCCTGTTGCAGGTGTTGGCGTTGTCCGACAACCTTCTCCGGCTGGAGCAGTTTCTGCACCTGCTCCTCGACACCCACTTCCGGTGGCCGCCGGCGCTCCGCGTGCTTGCGCTCAACAAGAACTTGCTCTCGGCCTTCACCCCCGACACCGCGGCCCGCCTCCCCGAATCGCTTGTGGAGTTGGACTTGTCCGGCAACCAGCTCGCCTCCATCGGCGAGCCGCCCCACCGCCCGTTTGCCGTGGCCGCGGTGCTTCCCAACTTGCAGGTGCTCAATCTCTCTTTCAACCCGTACTTGGTGCGCCTCAACCCGTACTTGTTGCATGGCGCGGGGCAGATGCGGCATGCGCTCCACGTGTACTTGGACGGGTGCAACCTTGTGGACCGCCACCTGCTCAAGGTCAAGGCGCGGGCTGAGCGCGTGAAGATATACTGGTAGGTTTTGCGCGTGGGTCATGGCCAGGGGGCTAGGCAGAGCTGATAGGCACATACCAGAGGGATTACGGATACCCAGACCTCCGCAGCTGTCTCGTGGACAGATAACCACGCAGTCACCGCTACAGGACGGTCAGTCTGAGACTCAGATTCTCGCAGAGGCTGACACCGATCGTCGAGTCAGATTATCAGAGGATCAGACGATCAGTTAGTCACAGAAGATCACATAACACAGATGGCCAGACCCTCATCAGCAACACAGCCAAATCGCAACCGTCCACCTACGACCTACTCCAAGGACCCGACTCCGTGGCCCGTTGCAGGGAACCGTTGCAGGGAATCAGGACCTGGTCTACAATTACACCTTACACACAATAACCGGTGCAGGCACCGGTTCCTCTCCCCGCGTTCCCAGCTTCCACCACGACCAACTGGCCCACCCCCCGCCTTCTGGTCCTTTCTGTCAGTCAGTCTGTCAGTCAGCTCCTTTGGTCGCGCGCACTGTTGGGTTCGTCTCCCGGCACACGGGCGATTCGCACCCAAACCCTCGTGTCCTGCACCACGCGGGCGATTACCGTCGCTTGTCGTTCTTTCCTCTCCACCACGCCTTGCATCCCATGTTCCGCCTGTCGTTGGCGCTTCACGGCCGCCTCGCGCCTTGCAAAATGGCCCGCCTCCACCCATCGCCCCTACGCCTTCTCCCGCCCCCTCGAGCGGCCGCCGCTCCTCTCCGCATTCGCTTCTACTCCACCAACACCCAGGCCCAGACCCTGGCTCGGGACTCGCTGTCGGCCGAAAGTGACCCCCACACCGACAAAACCCAGAGCTCGTTGCGGAACGACATCCCGAGGCTAATGCGCCTCGCCAAGCCCGAGTTGGGCAACCTCTTTGGCGCCCTTCTCTGTCTCATTGGAACATCGGCGGTGTCGATGTCGTTGCCGCTCTTCATCGGGAAAATCATCGACTCGGCACGCGAGGACGACGACGAGCTGACGGCCGCCGCTGACGAGCCGGCCAAGGATGACGGCCACTTCATCAAGGGCATTCCTCTCACCCAGACCCAGTTCTACACCAGCTTGACCGTGTTCTTCGTTGCTGGCAGTGTGGCCAACTTTGGCCGAATCTACCTCTTGCGCTCGGTCGGCGAGAAGTTGGTGGCCCGGCTTCGGTCCCGGCTCTTTGCCAAAGTGCTTTCGCAGGATTCTTACTTCTTCGACGTGGGGCCCACCGGTACGGGCATGAAAACAGGCGATCTCATATCGCGCCTTTCTTCAGACACGCAAATCATCAGCAAGTCGCTCAGCGGCAACATCAGTGATGGTGCCCGTGCTCTCATCTCGGGATGCGTGGGGCTTCTGATGATGTGCTGGGTGTCGTGGAAGTTGACTCTTTGTATGAGTCTCATATTCCCCCCGCTCATCTTGATGTCCACGGTGTATGGTCGCCGCATCAAAAGACTATCAAGAACCATCCAGGACAGCTTGGGCTCCATGACCAAGGTTCTGGAAGAAAAGTTCAACGGCTTGAAAACTATCCAGAGTTTTGCACAACAGCAGGCGGTGGTGCACGAGTACAACCTGGAAATAAGAGACATATTCAACAAGTCAATGCTTGAAGGAAAGCTCAGTGGCGTTTACTACAGTATCAACGGCTTCTTGGGCAACATCACATTGATTGGACTTCTTGCCGTGGGCTCCAAGTTGATCAGCGCGGGCGAGATCACCATTGGCGATCTTTCCAGTTTCATGATGTATGCCGTTTACACTGGCGGCTCGGTATTTGGACTCGGAAACTTTTACACCGAGTTGATGAAGGGAGTAGGTGCAGCTGAACGTATCTTCGAATTGATCGAGCTGAAACCAAAAATCACCACTTCGCTTGGGCGAAAGGTGGATAGCTTGCACGGAGATATCACGTTCACAAATGTCAAGTTTGCTTACCCTTCGCGCCAGGATTCTAACATTTTCGAAAACCTCAACTTGACCATCAAGAAGGGAGAGAATGTCTGTTTTGTCGGGCCCAGCGGCTCCGGTAAATCCACGGTATCTCAACTCTTACTTCGGTTTTATGATCCCATCGAGGGAGAGATTCATGTCAACAATTACAACATTAAAGAGTTGAACCTTAACTTCTATCGGTCGGAAATCGGATACGTTCAACAAGAACCATTGCTCTTTAGTGGCACCATCAAGGAGAACATCACTTTCGGGCAGCCAAATAGCACAGACGAAGATATCGAGTATGCTACGAAGTTGAGTAATGCTTACACCTTCATCAATGGCTTTCCTAATAAGTTCGACACTGTTATTGGCCCCAGCTCCAGCGGAAGCGCCCAATTGAGTGGAGGACAGAAGCAAAGAATTTCATTGGCGAGAACACTCATCAAGAGGCCCAAGCTACTCATTCTAGACGAGGCGACATCGGCTCTCGACTCTCGCCTGGAGGAAACGGTGTCGAAGAACTTGAAGGACTTGTCTACCGTGAACCAAATAACAATCATCTCCATCGCCCATCGTCTCTCGACCATCAGAAACAGCGACAGAATTATTGTTTTGAACAGTCGCGGATTAATCGTCGAGGATGGACGCTTCACTGATCTCTATCTGGACCCAAACAGTAAGTTGAACAAATTGTTGAAGAGTGACGAGTTTTCGGAAGCGGAAGCGTAATGGTATAACAGGGTAATTACATATATATTAGTGCATCTACAGGTGTAGCGTTTTTCTCAACAGGTTGGTGGCATAGAGCCAGTTTTGGTGAGTGCGGATACAGGACAAATCAAAGCTAGAGAGCGGTTTGCTTCCGAGGAACATTTGGTGCGAACCAGGATTGATGAGGGGCGTTTGCAGCCCCTAGCAATCATCTAATCCTCAAACTCACATGCGTCCTATTTGAGTTGGCACTGTCTTCAGAATCACGCAAATATTCAATTTATTCCCAACAAACAGCCCAACCGCACATATTCGTATAAAATCGACCCCAATTCCATCGCTTGCAGTAGACTTCGAGTGAGTACCCCGCAGTTGACTGTGTCACTAATTATTCAATGCAACAATCACCAAAAGAGCCACTGCTGACTCTAATTGAGAGGTTGAAGATTGAAGAGAGACATGAACAGCTCCTGAATATACTTCCCTTATATGGGAAGATTGCGCTGGCATTAATTCCGTCATTGCGCAGCTCAATCGATTATTTCAGCAGTCACCATCATCGTCGCGACGAGTCCAACCCAGAATCTCCAGCTGAGGACAAAAGTCCTGAAGAAATTGATGTGGCTTTGGCCTTGGGCGAGAAAGAGGCGCTGAATTCCTTTTTGAACAACCTCACTACGGCGCTTTTCTGTTCTAGTTCTGAGTTGCCGAAGACCGCTCCTAGTACCCCTCCAGATCTTGCAAAATCCCCCAAAATCAAAATAAAGATTGGAAAAGGAGGAAAAGCCGACCGAAATGTTGATGAATCGCTGAATTTGGGAGCAGCCTTCACATTCCCAGTTACCCCAGAATCGCTGGATAATGGAAATACCCGTTTTCATCATAACGTTGACGATAGTAATGATGATATCACGAAATTGCATGGCCCCAATATAGAAGAGAATCTCGACAATGAATCGCGAGATAGCGCTTCCACTAACATATCCACGAGTTCACACAGTCAAGGTTCTACAGATACTGCCGAGACAATACCACTGGAAAGCGAGATGACCCCGTGGCAAAAATCAGTGTTCCAAAAGATAAACTTTGTGTCAAGATGCGAACATACACTCTTCAAGTACACCACGGAAATAAGAAATGATGACCCTTCTTTCGAGAAATTGCCGTGGTTGATTGCCAAGAAGCTCAAAGAGATTTTCAAGCTACTGGATGATGATGAATTCCAAGGAGTATTCCAATCCTGGCTAGCGCGAGATGCGCTTTTACTAGGTAATGTCTATTTGACATCGGAGAGTTTATGTTTCTATTCTCTCCTTCCGGGGGCTCTATCAAAAGATGAAGAAATCAGCCCAGATGTAAACTTGTATGAAGGCGCCTTAGGCTATAAATTAGGGCACTATGGTGATTCATACTACAGTCTGGTTGCTACTCACAATTTCTGGGTCATTTTAAAGTCTCAAAATTTATGCATTTACCCTTCTGCCACGAAGCTATTCTTTCCGGTAAAAGTCATTGATCTACGGGATGCTCTTTATTGTGAGATTGTGGCAGACTCAAGTTTTATTCCCAGTCCGAGGGGTGAAAATAATTCTGAGTGCAAGCTTCCCAAGATCTCTTCATTCACACTGCTACTGCAACTTGAGTCTGAAGCATCAAGTATATCCGAAGAAGCAGAAGACCCATCGGAGAATTTTCAAGGTGGAGTTTGGTTTCGGGTTGTGTGTATCAAAAAGTCTTACAAATTTTATACAAAGAACATATTTTCTGCTCGCCACTGGTGCAATGCAATTACCAAAGAAATATTCCATCTTCACAACGCCAATTCAAAGAGAGAAGTTTTGTTGAAGATTCCATTGGAACGAATTCATGAGTTCAGGAAGAATTATATTCTCGCAGAAAAGGAGGAAGATGCTGCGGCCGATAACGATATTCCAGTAGTGTTCACCGTGAAATATGATCCTGGAGAAGAAGTAAAGTCGAGTGGTGCAACTAGTCCGACTAGTGATCATGGTTCTTTTGACTTACCAGAATTTGCTCATTTTGTATTATTTGGACAGGGTACAGAAATGCAAGAAACTATGTCAAAATTACTAAAAATGACCCGAAATCGGTCTCAAGAGAAAGATCCTCACGGAGCACTGAGCAAAAGGGCCGATATTACGCCCATTCTTTCGACTCTCCGCCCAAACCTCGAGAAGGGGGTTTCTATCATTGATAAAGTTGCCCTTATCAATGAGGAGTTTTTAACAAGCGATGAAAGAGAAAAGTATATCCCCAAAAGTGGAGGAGGAGATTCTCTCTTTTTAAAGAAGAAGAAGGGCTCGAAATCTAATAATAGCTCTGTTGCAAATTCGCCAGGCACTGATATGTTGGATGCACACATCAATGATGACTTGGAATCAGAAGATGTAATAGATGGTTTCAACTGGCAATTTCCCAAACCATTCTATATCCTGACCCTCAAGAGCTTGAACTTACACATATCTACGGAAAAGAAAGACGCAGCTGAAATGGAAAAGCATTACGCTAACCTCATGGAAGAGCCCAAGAACCCGACCACCATGGAAAATGCAACAAAATATTCGGAATCATCAGAATTTGAGTACAGTGAAAGTTTGGCCGAGAGTTCCAAAACTGGTTCTAGCTTTAATAGCTCTGGCTATCAAAGTCTGAGTGATCGAAGCAGTGTATCAGCAATGCGGAAGATCAAAAATATCTACCCAATCGGCAAAGGCTTAATTTCAGATCCTCAGCACTACGACACCAGTCCTGATGACCTGTTTTTTGTCAAATCTGTATCTAATAGAAGCAAGGATTTAAAAAAATTTCAACGTCGATTCCTGCTTGGTTCAGATACTGAATTGGTTGCTTCGTACCACGCATTTCTCCAAAGAAAAATCCCAGTTTATGGAAAGTTGTACCTAGGGACCGAGAAGCTATATTTCAGAAGCTTAGTACCAGGAGTGGCAACGAAAATGATTTTGCCTTTAAAGAAGCTAGAAGAATTGCAAGCGACTTCCGGTAGCGTGGTCCGAGCACCAGGCTTAAACCTCAGTTTGCACGGAGGAGAGTCACTTTCGTTACTGTTTGGTTCCCAGAGAGTAAGAGATGATTGCAAGAAAATGATTCTAAACCAAATTCCTAGCAATTCAAAGTTTCAGCAAAAAAAAACAAAGGAGTTGTGCAATAAGGAAGACAAGAGTGTTGCAATAGAGTCAGACCCCGTTTCTTTGTCAAAGAAAAAAAATACACTTTCAGAAGATCTCGCAAATCGCAGAGTTCGGGCTGCCAGGCTTCGCTTGCTAGAAGATAGAATCTGTGCCGCATCCGGAATCGTATTTCCCATAATTTTAGCGGAGGACCCTATCTTCCTTACAGAAGTCCGAAGTTCAGTGTCCTATAGATTCACCCTCTTAACTATTGGCTCAAGAGGAGACGTGCAACCCTATATTGCTCTTGGAAAGGGATTGATGGCTGAAGGTCATGTTGTGACCATCGCAACACATCTTGAGTTCAAGCATTGGATCATGAGCCATGGGTTGAACTTCAAAGAAGTAGCAGGCAATCCGGCAGAATTGATGGCGTTGATGGTGAAACATGGAAGTATGTCTGTTGGATTTTTCAAAGAGGCTAGCGGAAAGTTTAGAGGTTGGGTATCCCAGCTTCTAGCCACTAGTTGGGAAGCATGTCAAGATACCGATGTTCTCATTGAGAGTCCGTCAGCTATGGGTGGCTTACATATTGCCGAAGCTTTAGGAATACCCTATATGAGAGCCTTTACTATGCCGTGGACCCGCACAAGAGCGTATCCCCACGCATTTGTGGTTCCTGACCAGAAGAGAGGAGGATCGTACAATATCTTGACACACGTCATGTTTGAGACAGTATTTTGGAAAGGAATTTCTGGGCAGGTCAACAAATGGCGAACCGAGTCGTTAGGTCTTAAAAAGACCAGTCTCGTAAAGATGCAGCAGTCACAAATTCCATTTCTATACAATGTGTCTCCAGAAGTCTTCCCTCCTGCCGTTGATTTTCCTGATTGGGTCAAGGTGACAGGATACTGGTTCTTGGATGAGGGCTCAAACGATTACACCCCTCCAGAAGGTCTTGTAAAGTTTTTACAGAAGGCTCGGGAAGATAAGAAAAAGATTGTCTACGTTGGATTTGGTTCAATTGTTGTTTCAGATTCGAATAGCTTAACCCAAGCGGTGGTCGACGCGGTCTTGGCACTGGGATTGAGGTGCGTTTTGAATAAAGGCTGGTCGGATAAATTGAGTAAGGAAAAGTCCAAACCCGAAGTTCAGCTCCCGGCGGAGATATTTAATATCAGTCTGGTACCTCACGACTGGCTCTTCCCCAAGATAGACGTTGCAGTTCACCATGGCGGCTCAGGTACAACAGGAGCCACTTTGAGAAGTGGATTGCCTACGATTATTAAGCCTTTTTTCGGGGACCAGTTCTTTTATGCTTCTCGGATTGAAGAACTAGGCTTGGGCATAGCACTTAAAAAGCTTAACGCCAAAACTTTCACCAACGCATTGAAAGTCATTACTACCGATGATTCATTTACAAAGAAAGCTCGGGCAATGTCGCAGAACATCAACTGTGAGTCTGGCGTGTTATCAGCTATTGGCGATATCTACTCAGAATTTGCGTACGCAAAATCGTTGATGGATAATATCCGACTCAACAATGACTTGAGACCGAATAATGATGATGATTCCGCTATTTCTACACACGGAGGAGCAAGTTCAAGGTTCGATCGCAGCTTGAATAACAGCGAAGAAGATCTAAAAATCGATAAAGTTACTCTAGGTTAGACCGGCTGATCGTGACTGCATTGTCTTATGCCGCTACGCAGGTGCGTGGTGCGTCTGACTCAGATATGCGCATATTGACTGCTATAAGGGCAACATTCCATCTTCGGAAGAAAGTTTATTGAACACAAGGTCTTCGAGTGCCGAAAGGTTGATATTGTTAGTTATTAGTGTTGTTAGGATGCTTTTTCAGGAAGCGAAAATATATTCTCAGTTCATAGCCACCTCTAGTCATTAATGCGTGTGTGTATTTACTTAGTAGTAGGAGATCAGCACAGCCACAGCTAGATCATAGCAAACTGTAGGCAAAATATTTTCACAAAAATCCGTTCAGAATCACCATGAATCAATCAGGATAGTCTTCCAACACCACTAGAGACAGCGGTAGGACGGTTTTTGACTGCTAAATTGGAGCTGTCAGCATGCACACAGAAAATGCTCACATGTGCTAATCACGTGAAATAGTACAACTTGGTGAGTAATAGTAGCACAGCTCCGCATGATTACAGCAAAATTCTGAAGCATATACTAGAAAGCGTTGAGATCGTTAACTTAGAAGAAGATATTTTGCCTCTTACACAGTTTCAAATCTTCATCTACAGCCCATCTTATCTCTTGCCCGCAAGAACCATTCAATTGTGTGACGCAACTCTACGCCATGGCAAATCCGATCTACAAAGACATAACGGAGGAAACAATCCAAACAAATCCGTACGCCGCAATGGTTCCCGGACAAACGATTGTGGAAATCCCCGAGCATCAACTCGAGTGCGGTGAGGTTCTCCACGATTTTCCTATTGCCTACAAAACATGGGGTAGACTAAATAAAGAGAGAGACAACGCTTTGCTTATCTGTCATGCATTGACAGGATCCTCCGACGTGCTGGACTGGTGGGGCCCCCTTTTGGGCACAAATCTTACTTTCGACCCATCTCGGTTCTTCATCATTTGCATCAACTTTTTGGGTTCGCCTTATGGCTCTTGCTCACCAATGAGTATCGAGAAGGCAACAGGGAAGCGCTATGGCCCCATGTTCCCTCTTGTGACAGTCAAAGACGATGTAGGAGTGCAAAAACTAATTCTTGACTCGTTGGGAGTGAAGAGCATCGCCTGTGTGGTAGGTGGCTCTATGGGTGGAATGGCTGCGCTCGAGTACTCCTCCACTTACAACGGAACGGGCTACGTCAAGTCTGTGATTGCATTAGCTACGGCTGCTCGTGCAAGTGCCTGGTGTATCTCTTGGAACGAAACCCAACGTCAATGCATTTTCAGCGATCCTAACTACGATGACGGTTACTATTACGAGACACCAGGGCTCAGTCCCAAGAGTGGTTTGAGCGCTGCGAGAATGGCCGCTTTGCTTACCTACAGATCGAGAAACTCCTTTGAGACCCGTTTTGGCCGCAAGTTACCTAGCACCTTCCAAGCGAAATCTCCAGCCCCACTAAATGCGGCCGACGTTAGATTGCCCAAAACAAAAGAAGAAGAACACTGGTTGACTCACAACGAAGGCTCGAAGTCGTCCAGAGCGTCGTCCAGAACCTCTTTTTCCAACGGTTCGGACAAGCCTCAGACTTATTTCACTGCCCAGTCGTATTTGAGATACCAAGGCGACAAGTTTGTGGGCCGGTTCGACGCCAATTGCTACATTTCCATCACCAGAAAACTTGATACTCACGACATCACCAGAGGAATGGTTGACCCTGACTCCGTGGAAGAAGACCCACTACCTGATTACCTTCGTACGTTGAAGCTGCCTCACTTGATCATTGGCATCACTTCCGACGGGTTGTTTACTTACGGTGAGCAGCAGCTTTTGGGCGATTGCATTCCTGACAATGAATTGAAGAGATTGGATTCTCCAGAGGGCCATGATGCTTTTTTGTTGGACTTTGAGATCGTCGACAAGTACTGCAGGGAGTTCTTGCACAAGCAGTTGCCTGAGTTTTTCGACGACAATTCAGGTAAAATAGAAATTTTCTCCGATTGGGAGAGCCATGTGGTGACAGTTGCCAACGGCGGAGAATCTGTTTTCGGCGAGGCCGAAAAGAACATCACCAACTGGTAAATAGATTTGGAAGACCAAACCCGACGCAGCGGCCAGATCCGTATGAAATACAATATAGCACAAACAGAGCCCAACTTAAGCAGCAGGAATTGAAATTCTATATACTATGTCCCATCAAGTAACTTTCCAAATCATAAGTCTCGGCCTAGTAGGAGATCGTGGTGCACGGGTGTCAACATATTGGGCCTACATATGCCACCGATGAGACCCGATTCCAAGCCCACCATGTACCAGTTTACAGAGCTGCAACAGGCGGAGCCATTATATAATACTGTCGAGTTTCTCAGTATAATTTCGACTTCTCCACACACATTGAGCCGTCTACAGCATATCGCAGAGCAATTCTACCTCTATCGCCACAACAATTTCAGCCAAGTGGGTGATCTTGTTAAATTTATAACCGACACCGACTGCAAACATTTTGCTGTTGAAGCGAAAGCAGGCAATGACAGTCTAGCAATAAACTCTAGCGAAAAAGAATTTTTGAATCTTGATCTTTCTGAACACACGCTTTCCCAAAATAATTATGCGTCGAGGTGCATGAGATTCACGAAGGTGGTACCTGCAAAAAGTTCACCAAACTACGAAACACGCTACACCTGCAAAGTGAAAATGGACTCAAATGCCAAATACTATAAGGATCTTTTATGTTTGATTTCCAAGGCATTTTCGAATGCCAGAATACAGGTGTTACTGGAGATAGAGCTCCCGTTTGACCTTCAAAGGATATCACCAAACTACAAACAGGTTGAACTTTCTCCCAACTCCAACCTCGAGGCTCTCAATTATAAAAAAATCGACCGAGAGGATTCAATGGAGTACTACGAATACTTTTGCATGTTGCACATCAATGGCTTTCCCGACAGAAGTAGCGATCATGTGCAACTTACAAGTATGTACGAAGGACCCAAAATCGATGCGGAACAAAAGTACGAATTGCCACTTTATCTAACGGTAGCAAACGATGTCAACCCATCTATTATGGCCTTCCTAGCAGATGAAGGTGATTGGATATCACTTTTTGCCAGAACCAAGAATCAGAACGTTTTGATGGCCAAGTCTCAGACATCATACAAGTGGAGAATTACGTACTGAAGTAAAAAGCAATAAAAAAAAAAAACAAGAAAAAAAAAAAAGACATCGTATTTCATCAATAATCTGGCAATAAATATACAAAGACTATATACAAGAAGTTCTTGGTCGAACTTAAATTTTGGCCGGGGATAATTCGGGATAGGCTTCGTTGGCGCTATCAAGTATCATGTTAAAGTCGTCGGAATTAAGCCCCAAGCCCACATTTTGAAACGCAACATCCAACGCAGGGGACTGGTTGTTGTAGAGCGAAGTATTTCCCAACGACGGCTTGACAGATAGCATCAGCATCCACCAATCGTCGACTGTAGCATCCGGTACCGAGTAGGGGTAATTGACGGTGGGCACAGGAGACAGTCCTTCTTGATAGTACTGACTGTCTTCATTTGGCCGCAACTCCTCCTTGGGAGGATTACATGCTTGTGTTTTGCGCAATGCTTCTCTTATGGTGCCAATAATGTCTTGCAACACATCGCTATCAAACCTAAAGGGGGTTTCTTTTCCTCTGCACCAATCCAAGTAGAAATCACGTCCATCACGAACAGATCTCAACTTCTCTTGAGTTTTGACTGATCTCCAGCTGTAGTAGTATCTGCTGCTCAAACGTGCCGAGGTATCAACAAAGATATCAAAGCATTGATATGTGACGGAGTGTAATTCATTCAACAATTCGAACCTAGTCTTATACTTGCTGTTGTACATCAAATTCTGCAGATGGTTATGCAGTGTTTCACAACCGAGAATCGAGAACCGACATCTTATCAATACTGCCAGCAAAATGATAAAACACTTGTGGACCAAGTTTTGAAGCACGGGAGTTATAGCGAGGTCAGTGCTGTCCTCGAACCAGATAAGACTCTTTTCAACATAGTCGCTGAAGATTGGCATCATGTCGCCAATCACCACGCCCAAAATCTTTTTAAAGTAATAGTAGGCCGGCTCAATCTCATTCAAACGTTCGTAATAATTGAAGAAATGAAATGTGGTCGAAACTAATAGGAAACGTGATTGCAAATAAATTTTAAACTCGATGATTTCGCGGGGCGATATCTTCTTTTTATCGGGTATGGAGAAGTTCATTGGCATCAAGCACTCAGTTTCGAATTTAGTGATGAGTGTGCGATACGTGATGATCGACGACTGATGACGAATCTTCGACACTCCTTTGGCCACCTCATGCAAGGGGTCATAGCAACGTTCCATGCTGGTCAAAATGGCGACAGCCTCTTTTTCCACCTCGGGGTCACGAACATTCTCATTTCCAGGATCGTAGTAGGGAATATAGGTGTCAAACATGTCCTTATCGGTAGAAGGGGAAATACCCGTGCTCATACTTTCGGTCACGTCCACGATCAACAAGAAGTACCACATTTTGCGGCAAAGATGATCCGTTTTCCCATCTCTGGCGGTCAGGCCCAATTTTTCCGGTTCACGGTGGAGACCCAAGGATACTGCAGTATTGACAACCATGGCAGTGTTACCATTGGCGTTGGTGTCATCAGGACTATCGCAGTTCTCGGGAGCAAACATATAGTACAACTTGAGATAGAGACAGAGCTGCAAGATGTGGATGTTGCTATACCGTAGGAAGCCGCAGTGGGCAAGACTCTCGTTGCTGAGGTCGATCACGTCCATGTGGATCGGGTTGTTCAACAAGTACTTCAAGTCAGCCGCCGGCCCGGATTCCGAGGTGGACTTGAGATTCAGCTCGTTGATTGCGTCGGAGTTGGTAAAGAGGGAGAGGTAGCCGAAGCGAAGCACCACCATGAGGATGCCCAAGTGGACAAAGTCCAACTTGCGCTTGGTGTGGAGGCGGGAGATCTTCTCGTCGGCCCTGCTGTCGGAGCCCAAGATGCGGGCGATTTCCTCCTCGAACGAGAACTGGTCAATGAACGGGAAAAACACGTAGACGCGGGCAAAGAAACGGTCCACCAACATCCACAACACCTTGCGGGTTGGAAGCACCTGGAGATAGCGCTCGTCCAACGCGAGGCCGGTGAGGAGGTCTCCGTCGAACACGGTGAGGCCGGTGGCCTTTGCCTTTTCGTAGTACTTCTGGATGCCGACTGCGGCGCGCTTGTCCTTGGCATTCAAGTCAAAGGTGCCGGTGATGGACACCTCGTGAGCGAAGCGGTCGATGAACACACGGTCGGACGGCTCGGACGCTTGCTGCAGCTGAAGAACAAACATCTCGGCACGGGAGAAGTTGGCTTTCCAGTTGTAGGAGAACAAGTGGCGGAGGGCGTTGTCGGAGCGGATCAACGCGATCCACAGGAGCGGCGGCACGTACCGGGACAAGCGGCCCTTGAACACGGCAAACGGCAAGAAGGTTCTGTGGAACGAGAACGGCTCAGCGTCGGGCGTGGGTAACACCGGCGGGGTGGACCACACCGGCTGCGTGCCGTCGGCGGGGCGCAGGAGCGACACCGACTTCTCCAACATCAGAATTTTCTTTTCGAGCAAATGGAGCTCCGACTGCACCTCGGGCACGGGATGCTGCGGGTACGGGGGCACGGCGTAGGATGCTGTCGGCGTGGGGAGCCCGTACGACGCGGAGGTGGTGGAGGAGCCGCCCGAAGAGCCCGTGGAGGCGGTCATGGACGAGCTCGTGGACGAGGACTTGTTTGGGGGAGAGTGGAACGGTGGTTTTTCTAACGACGCGGCAGACGCGGAGCGGAAGGGCTCCACCGACGGGCGGAGCGGGTACTGCTCCTGCGACTCGACCACGGGCGGGAGGTGTGCGGCGGAAAACAAGTCCTTGGAGTACTCGCACACCGGGTTACCGTACTTGACACAGGTGGAGCACGGGTTGCCCTTGTCACAGCGCACCTTTCTGCGTTTGCAGAAGGTGCAGACAAAGGTGTTGCGGTTTCGCCGGCGCGGTTGGGGCATGGGGAGAGGGCACGCCAGGCTGGAGAGGAAAAAGGGTGGAGTCTTGACGTGAGTACGCACCAGGGTTAAACAGAGCCCTGGAGCGGCGCATGCAGTGTCCATACAGGGTCTTCTGCGCGCCGACTGACCCGCACCAAATGGGGCAGTGGTGGAGGCCGAATTGCGGTTGGGTGAATGGGAGTAGGTGGGTGGAAATGGGTGGGAATGGGTGGAAATGGGTGTGAATGGGAGTGAATGTGAGTGGATTGTGGCTGGTGTAGCGGTGTAGCGGTGTAGCGGTGTAGTGGTGTAGTGGTGGTGGGTTTGCATCTGGCATGACTACCTTCAGCCTCCCCGGCGAACTGCGTGGCAATACTGCACCCGTGTGCGGAGACAGTCTAGGGCCTCCACATTCAATGCCGCCTCGACCGTCCCACAATACGAAACCCACCAGTCGCACCACGCCACGGGCCCCATTCTGCAGTCACCGGGCACTTTTTTGCCACCCAGCCGTGTGTAGCAGTTCCTAACCGGTGTTTGGCCCATGCGCGCAGAGAAGCGTGTCCCAACTGGGACATAAACACTCGCCTACAGAAAAGTCATACACAAGACGGAAAACCCAAACACAAAAGACACCATTGCCTGCGCGCAAAGAAGCCCACTGCGGTCGCCTCTGCTTCGAGCTCGCAAAACTGCTCCCACCTCAGCCTTCCCTTCGGGCCAGATATGGTTTCTGCCACACGGTGCAGGCGCGCCTTCAATCTTGGGGTGCATCTCAGTGCGACCAATACTGCAGCCGCCGCGTTGCGCCGTATACGAGCCAACGCATGTTCCTCAGTGCCACCCATTATCTTATTGCCGCTGGTGCCATGGCGACAAACCCGACTAAAACCGCCGCACCCGTACCTCCCGTTATTTCCGTCTCGGGCTCGCCCATCACCTCTCTCCGCCCGCATCACTCCGCCTTCCACTTGCTCCACCTCGACTACAAGACTCTCTCGTAGCCCACCGATCCGCCCAAACACCTGTACATCCCACCGTCCCACCGCGCCACCGGTACTCCGCACTTCCCACTGTGCACTTGTCACTTCATACAACCTCCGCCCGCACTTCCTCACCCGTACATCCCACCCCTCTCACCACCTACGCCATCCACGATCTCCGGAGGCACTGGTGCACCAATCCCCTAACCCACACCTTCATGGCCGAAGACTTCCAGTTGCTGCTCGTGCGCAAAACGCTCGACGACCTTGGCCAATTCCAGGCCGCGAAACTCGTGGCCAAAAACGCGCCCCTGCTCCCTCCGCCCTCCGCCCCCTGGCTCCTCTTATCGGCTCTCCAGGAGAATCTGGCCCAAGGCAACTATGCCGCCCTCCTTTCGCTCTTGCTGAACTCGCCGGAGGAGTTTGCGTTCCACACCGCATTGTCCAATGCGGTGGAGGAGCTCCCGCCGGTTTTCCGCCGCGTGGGCGCCTACTTGGCCGCACGCACCCAGTTCTTGGAAATGGTGGTGAACCAGTGCTTTGCACCCGAAACCACCCCGGAGCCGCAGCTTGTGCCGTTTCTCCAGAACGTGGTGGCCGCTGCATACGACGAAAACGGCTTCCGCGGTCTTCCTCCCGCCCTCGCGCGCCGTCTTTCGCGCGAATCCGAAGGCGCAGTGCTCTTGCCGTTGGCAATGAACCCTCCCACTCCAGATACGCTCTCGTCGCGCGTGTTCAGGCCCGCGGTGCTCCTTCTGGCCGATGACGAGCCTAAGGCGCCGTTGAGCGGCGCTCAGAGATACTTGCACATCTTGCGCAGTCTGTTGGCGTCGCAGTTCCTGCTACTCATCTCCCACTACGCCAAGGACCAGCTGGACCACCGGCGCGACATCCCCGACCACTGCCTCGCCGACTTGATCCGCGACGCGCTTCTCTACCGCGCGTCCAAGAACATTTTCTACTTGCCACCCCGCACCTCGCCGCTCGACGCCAACTCCTGGCATCCGCTCTTGACCAGCTCCGCACGCGACCTCGCGGCCAAGAGCAACCTCCCGGTGGCGCTCTTGCACACGCTTTCCGACCATACCGATGAGGTGTGGTTCACACGCTTCTCGCCGCTGGGCCGGTACTTGGCCACCGGCTCGCTTGATGGCAAGTGCTTCATCTACGACGTCACCGCCGGGTTCCAGTTGGTGGCGACGCTCGACGCTGCCGCCGAAGACGAGGCGGCGGCGTTTGCCCCAGGCAGCCAGAAACCCGATTTGGACAAGAAGAAGGGCATCATTTACTTGTGCTGGGAGCCGCACGAGCGGTTCATCGTCACCTGCTGCCTCGACACCGTGGTGCGCATCTGGCGCATCGAAAACCTCCATGTCCCGATCCGCATGACCCGTTCCATGGACGACTCGCGCCCGGTATCGTTGTTGTCTTGCTTCACGTTGGGCGAGCGCATGCGCACGTGGCCGTGTGAGTTTCTCCGCTACGACAAAAACCTTCCCCCGCACTTTGTCGTGGGCTCCCCCGATAAGGTGTTGAAGGTGTTCGGCATCGACGGGCGCGAGGTGTTGGACTTTTACACCGATGCAGATGAGTGGCTGGAGATCTTGGAAAACGAGACGTCGCCAACTGGTTTTGGCACCACGTCCGCCCCAGATACCTCGGACACAAAGTCGGAGCAAATCCGCAAATCCGAGCAGATTCCCGCCGCCAGTGCGAGTCAGTTCAACCGCATCAATGACTTCGCCATCACCCCCAATGGGAAAGTCCTCATCACTGCTAACAACGACAAGCAGGTTCACTTCTACAAAATCCCCAACATGTTCAACCCTGCAGCCACCACGTCAAAAATCGCACTGTTGACGTTGAATGGCCGCTTGACCTCGTGCTCGGTGTCAGCCAACGGCCAATACATGCTATTGAGTGTTGCCCCCGAAGAGCTCCAGGTGTGGGATATCAGCCCGCTCGATAACTTTGAGCGTCCCTTTTTGAAACAGAAGTTTTTGGGCCAGAGCCAGGCCATCTACATGGTTCGTTCCTGCTTTGGCTACATGAAAACATACAACCAGGAAGAAGAGTTAGTATTGAGCGGGAGTGACGATGGATGCATTTATGTTTGGAAGCTCGAAACAGGCCAGCTCATCACAAGAGTCAAGGGCCACCATGGATTGTGCAACGCAGTCGACTGGAACCGCTTCTACGTGCCTCCCACTCCAGCGCATACCGACTACGGCGCATATTGGAGCTCCGTCGGGGACGACAAGCTCGTCAAGATCTGGGGCCCTCTGACATAGTTTCAGTTTCGTATATCCTTAACGCGCTAGATTTAAACAGATTCAATCCTTGTATTCACGAACTTGGCTAACAGCCGAATACTTACAACTCATCGTGCTCAGCCTTGGCTTCCGCCTCAGCCTCTTCTGCTTCAACTGCAGCCTCCGCCTCTTCGAGAGCAGCCTCTTTGGCAGCCTTCAACTCATGGCCATCAACGGCATGGGTACCATGCTTCTTGATGAAGTCAATGAAGTTCTCCGCTTGTCTGGCCTGGTCGTAGACAATGTGCTCTCTAATACCAGTCTTCTCGTTGATCTTACCGTTGGCCGGGTAGAAGATGATGGTTGGGTAACCCTCAACCATGATTGGGGTCTCAACATCGTTGTTGGAGTGGTCAACTTGGGCAATGACAACCTTGGAGTCGTTGTTCTTAGAACCGTAAACCTCGGCCAATTCTTCCCAGATTGGAGCCAACTTCTTACAGTGGCCACACCATGGGGCGTAGTACTCGATGAAAACATCCTTGGAGAGGTCGTTAAGGGTCTCCAAGTAGTTGTGGGCAACCAACTTGACGGAAGATTGGGCATCAATCTCCTCTTGGGTTGGCAATGGCTCGGACTTGATGATAGGGTCAACCTCGCCCGCCAAGTACTTTTCAACGTATTCGGCAATGACCTCGGTGGAAGGTCCCTCTGGGTACTTGACTTGGTCAATACCGTACTTCTTACCGTTGGAGTTGTTTTGGATGGCGAACAATGGAACAACCTCAGGGTTCATGTTCAAGGTAGTGGCGTGGCCACCGAATTGGTAGGCGTTCAAACCAACAAAGTTGATTTTGCCCAAGTACTTCTTACCGAGCTCGGTGAAGAACGCGTCCACGGACTCTCTTTGTTCTGGAGAGTCGTAGAAGTAGTAACCCAAAGGCAAAGGAGAGGCCATGTAGATCATATAGGTGTCCTTGTTGATGTCACCAAAGTATGGCACCTTGGCGTTCTTGACCCACTCCTCGAGGTTCTCCTTGGAGAACTCACTAGAGAAGACTCTTGGGTCGTCCAATTGGTTTGGGTGAACCAACAAGTAGGTTGGCTCGGTGGTCGACAACTCGGTGCCGATCAAAGCACTGAGGTCCTTGATTTGAGCGTCGTCCTCCACAGAGTAGAATGGAGTCTTGGTTCTCTCGACAATGGCGAGCTCGGCGAAGGTGGCGTTTTGGGATGCGGCAGACTCGTGAGCGGCCGATGGGAGCACTTGCAAAATGAATGGCTTACCAGAAGTCTTGGAGATCTCCTCAAACTCAGCAGCGTCAGCAACAGTGCGGATTGGAGGACGAGATTCCTCAATCATGTAGTCGACAATGCCCTCGGCTGAGCGGGGACCGTTGTAGTCGGAAGGTTGTTGGTAGGCACCCCGGATAACCTTCAAAGTAGGGTAACCTCTGATGCCGTGTTGTTGGCACAACTCTTGTTCCTCTTCACAGTCGATCTGGGCCAACTTGATGTTAGGGTGGGACTCGTTCAACAGGTCGGCGGCCTTGGTGAATTCAGGTGCCAACTGCTTACAGTATCCGCACCATGGAGCGTAGAACTCAGCCAACACCAATGGGTTTTCATCGAGGAAGCTCTTGAATTCTTTGGTGGTCAACTTGACCACAGCCGAGTTTGGGTCTGCAGTGGCCTCGCCATCAGAGGGTCCGCTGGCCGAGACGACAGTCACAGAGGCAAGGAGAGTAGCAAGGATTTGCGTAGAGAATTTCCAAAATTGCATGGCGGGTGGAACTCCGGAAAGAAAGTGGTTATCCAAGAGATTTTTCGGGGCGCGTTCTGTAATCTTAACACGGTGTTAGCTGGCCCTGTTGTGTGCACTCCGGGCTGATTAGTAATTTCCATCTTCTTCCATATGGTTTCCTTTTGGCGGAGACAGTGGTATGTGGTAGGAAGAGACATCAGTGAATGAAGGTGAAAATTGTGGCCGGAAAGCGGTGGCTCTTCTAATTGGCGCAAAATTTACTTCTTTCCCTGCCTTTGTTCCCTGTTGTTCGGGTTATTCAAAGAAACTCGTGGTTCCTGAGGTACGCCACTTCTCACCTCTTCATTATGGTAAAAGAAAAAAAAGTTTTATCCCAGTATCGAGTTCTTCGCCAAATCCAAGAAATCTCACAGAACAAGATCCTACTGATTATAGCAGACAGATTGCGGCGCTCATATTGGAACACCGACAAAGCCGCGTTCGCTGGAATCCACCGCAGCTGCAGGATGGAAGTACGACGCAAATCAGATAAAGCCTCCAGACAAATTTGCTCGCGGTGGAGGTGAGCAAATTAAGATGCAACGTGTTGAGCGACCACTATGTACTAAGGCAAAAAAAAAGGAATTCCTGAAGTACTCACGGCATTTTCCCTCGGATTCCCGTGGTAACCTTATATATTCTTCTCGCGTTCATTTGATATTTGTTTTATTTTTTAGGTGATACTTAGTTTGGGATCGGAGCGCTGAACAATGGGTTCCCAGTTGTTCTTTTGGACGCGCACTACAGCGCGCGATCTGCCGAGCGCAAGAAATCAGCCACTACGGTACTGTATTTCGCAATATGCAACTGAAGGAACGAACAATAAGCCCTGGCCCAAAGAGGCGGGCGCATCCGAAATATCAGCCACGAGAAAGAAAATATCAAATATTGGACGGAATGTGCCAGTTAATTGTATGTACTACAGAGTTCAGAAAAAACTATTCTGGAATAGAGGCCTAAAGGTACTATTTCGTCCACACCCGGCTGATTGAGATATTGACTAAACCCGTATTAAGTAGGTCTACCCAGTGCGAACTCCAACTTCAACCAAAAGTTATATACACGCCGACCGTTGGCCTTCTTCAGCACACTGAATCTCTAACCAATTGTCTTTGAAGCAAATAACCTCCGCATTCCTCGGGTGCATATTTGTCGCTCGCCATACATTAATGAGGCAGAAAAGTGTGTCAAACGGGCAAATTTTCCGCGCGCGAGCAAAATAACTGCGTCGCACCCAAATTAGTCCTACCGTGAGCACTTTTCCATGCCTCATCTAGACTTTAACTGAATGCCAAGAACTACACCATCGATCGCGTGAACACCTCTAAAAGATGAGGATTCGCTACCCATAAGAGGACCCCAGAACCTGCTTTTTTGCAACCGAAATCAATATTACTCCATGAGAATATCTTTGTTGTTTCTTTTAGCCACGGTTCACGCATTGGTTATTGTCGATTCCGATGTCGCTTCTGCATGCATATATTACATGAAGCAGTTTGATTGGGGTTGTGGTGGTACCGGTCAAGGCAAAGCACTCTACAAGTGTCGATGTGCAAATGTCGATTGGCTAGGGTCGGTTTCGTCTTGCATTTCCGCTTACGGCGAAAATGATGCCAAGGTTAGCCATGCGTACGCCCATACTGCTACGAGATGCCTACAAAAAGGCGATTTTCACTATTCAGTGTCGGATTTCGAAGCATGGGAGAAAAATGCTACCAACTACATAAAAGCTCCCACATCGGCGGATATCGACAGCCAGGTGTACCATCCGCTTTCGGTGAATGATACGGATTTTGCAGTTTACATTCGCAGTTTCCAGCAGATTAACCACCATGTCTTCAAGTCCCAATGGTTGGGATGGGGACTCATTCTCTACTGGGCGGCGATAATAGCGGTGTGCACCATTGCAAATGTTATCTGGAAGGTGTTCCATGTCAATTTGTATGGAAAGACGCTTTCGCAAATATACTACAAGTACCTCCGCCATGAAATCGGAGTGTTCGGTTTGGACCGCCTTAATGCCATCATTATGACGGTTTCGACTATACAAGCGATTCTTTCTACTGCATTATCATACGAAGTGGAGCTCCCCAATGTTTACATTAGCGATAGCTATTTCCTCACACTCGATCTTCTCGGATATAGAAGCGCACTTTTAGCGTTTTCCTTGATGCCCGTGTGTTATGTATTTGGGCTTCGGAATAACCCCTTTACATGGATGACAGGACTTTCTCGCGCCCAATTTATTGTCTACCACAAGTATACTGCTGTGTTATTCTCGGTGGAAGCGTTAATCCACTCCGCAGTGTGGACGGCGTATGCTATTCGTGACGGTGGTTATGCTATGTGGGGTATGGATGATTACTGGCGGTGGGGAGTAGTGGGAACCATTTTAGTGTTCTTGATGTTGGGGCAGAGTATCCAGCTTCTCAGAAATTTGATGTACGAGGCATTTTTGCTCGTACACAAGATTTTTGGGTGGCTATTTATTGTGTCCATGTATTACCACTGCAATATCTTGGGCTGGATGGGATGGGTCTACTCCCTCATCGCCTTTGTGGTGTATGACCGAGCAATGCGTCTTTTAAAGATGTTCGTTGTCAACCGAGGATTTCAAAAGGTAACAGTATCTGTTGTCGACTCCAAGGTTTTGAAAATCACCATCACCAAACCTCAAATTTTCGATGCCACTTACTCTCCTGGCCATTACCTCTATATGAGCTTCTACCATTGGCCTATTTGGTACCAGTGCTTGCATTCGCATCCATTCAGCATAATATCGTCACCAGTAGAATCTGGAGACCATATCACTGCGTATGTGAGAATCAAGAGAGGTACTACCAGAAGTCTTGCTAACTTGAAAACAGACGAAAAGGGAAATGCTTACATGTGGGCGCTTCTTGAAGGGCCATATGGAGAGAAAGCGGAGACATTTTCTAGAGCAGATGCGGTTGTGGGTATCACGGGAGGCATGGGTATCTGCGGGATTCTTCCTACGTTTTACTCCATTAGGGGCCCCTCTCGTCTTTACTGGACCATCAATAATTTAAATGAGTTGGATATGTTGCGCCACGACGTGGAGTATTTAATATCCAAAGGGTGTGATGTCCAGGTAATTTACAAAGAAGCCAATTGCAAGGAAGAGGTTCTGCTGGTGGAGAAATTGGAACCGTACTTGACCGTGACATCAGAGAGACCTGACGCGAGCGAATGGGTAGCAGAGGCGGTCAGATATGCTTGTGAGCAAGAGAACGCTATGTTGACTATTATTTCATGTGGGCCTGAAAGTATGACCAAACAGATCAAAAACAGCGTGGGTGAGTGTACCCGCATAGGGCATAAGCTTGCAATCAGACATATTCTGGAGAACGGCGAATGGTAATGTATGGACTAAAAATATGGAAAGAAACTATGCAACGCGGTTTGTAGGCGGATCAGGTGAGAGTATCTGTAGTGGTGATGAATATTACGGCACTTGCTGTGGTGATGGAGAAGAGATTCTAGGTACATACAAATACACGTACAAATACATGCTACACACGTACAAATACATGCTCCACACGTACAAATACATACTCCACATTATACACACACTACCCACACTAGAGGTACGGGAATTGTTACTGTCGGTGGCGATTCTACTCCCAGCCACACCTTACTCGGACGGCTTTTGGCTCTGGTACTGACCCGAACGAAGTGCGAGCGCGACTGGCAGTTCAACACCCGCGATTCCACACCATTCTCACGCGCGAAAGCTCCCAGTTTGCTCAACTATGATTCGGAATTTCTCGCACAACCACGCCGTGGTCTCTTTCTATTCTGTAAACTGCGCCACTTCTCCAATGGCCTGTTCGTGGCCTTCTCCAATCCTCTGTCGCACTCCCAATCCTCTGCCGCACCCACCGCGCGCACCCGTGCACCGTCCTCCAACAAAAACCAAAAAACACACTCTACTCTTCAACACACAATGGCTACCCTCCTCCCCGCGGTTGTCATCGACAATGGCACAGCATCCACGCGGGCCGGCTTCGCCCTGGAAGACATTCCCTCCGTGGTGTTCGACTCAAACTACCTGGTGGACGAAAACGGAAAAGTGCTCGTGGGCCACGACAACATTAGCACCAGACCCGATCTCGAGGTCATGACGTTGCTCGAGAACGGCTTGGTGTACAACTACGACAACATCGTGCACAACTGGCAACACGCATACAGCGCGTTGGACAGCGGCAACGGCGCCGACCCCAAGGACCACCCCTTGATGATCACCGAGCAAACGTGGAACACGGCGCGGAACCGCGCCAGCGCGGCGCAGATTGCGTTTGAGCAGCTCGAAGTGCCGTTGTTTTCGGTGGTCAAGTCGCCGTTAGCCCAGCTCTACCACATGGGCCGCTCCACCGGCTTGGTGGTGGACGTGGGCGCAGGGGTGGCTGCGGTGACCCCGGTGTTGGACGGCATCATCCAGCACAAGTCGTGCTTCCACACCAAGTACGCGGGCGACTTTGTCAACTTGCACGCGTTGCGCAGCATCGAGGCCAAGCTCGGCTACGCGCCGGCGCAGCTCGACTACACCCGCTTGTTGCCCCAGAAGTTCCGCTCCGCCGCGGTGTCGCCCTCGTTCCGCCTGTACCACGCCACCCACCACCTCTTGCACAACTTCAAGCAGACCATGGTGTATGCGAGTGAGCCGCCGTTGGGGCTTGCGCCCACCAACCAGTACTACCAGCAGCCGCCGCACCCGCACCCGCTGGCATACCAGTTGCCGGACGGCACTTCGGTGCCGTACTCGGACCTGGACCTCTTGGCCATCTCCGAGCCGTTGTACGTGCCGCACGTGTACAAGTTGCCCGGCGTGCCTGTGCCCGAGCCCGCGTTTGACAAGGCGGCCACCCACGGCATCTCCAACTTGGTGTTGTTCACGTTGAAGAACTTGGAGATGACGTTCATGGCCAACGTGGCGGGCGACGGCCAGAACTCCGACGCCAACGCGCGCTTCAACGAGATCTTGCGGCTGTTGTTCTCCAATACCTTGATCACCGGTGGCGGCTCGCTTGTTTCTGGCTTTGCCGATAGACTCTGCGGAGACCTCAGTCGCTCCGCGCCGCTGATCTTGCCCAACTACCTTGTTACCGGCTCCTACAAGCTCTACATCAGCCCCTTGAGAAACTACTCGCTGAATGATATCAACGACACGTTGGACAAGCAGTTTGGCTCGTGGTTGGGTGCGGCCAACTTGGCCAACATGCTCAACGAGGTTGTGGAGGAGGAAGGCGCCAGCGTCAACATCGCCCTAGACAACTGGTTTATCTCTAAGGCTGAGTACGAGGAGCTTGGCGAGGACTTGGTTGTGGAAAAGTTCAAGTAGGCGCGGTGCCGTATGCCCCGCTAGATGCTGTATGATAGTCTCTGTTGTATGATAGATGTACGATGTATTGATTTGGTGTAGGTGCCTGTAGTCTAGTTATATGTGGCTACTGTCCATCTCTAGCGGTCTCTCCCAGTCTCTCCATCCCCCTACACCTTCAATCAACGAGGTATTGATAAACTATTTACAATTATGCCTTCCACGACACATACTTCTCGTCGTACTTGGACGCCTCACCATGGAGCGCCAATGCTCTTTGCACCTTTTGCTCCACACCCAACTTGTTACCAGTCAATGTCTTGAAGTGCTTTAACACCTCAAATGGCGTGGGCAAGTACGATCTGTTGGATCCGTCTCTGCCGGTGATGTAGTTTTCAATCTGGCCGTTGGTGGGCAAGCCCATGTTGAAGATGTAGTTGTTGAAGTTCACGCCAAAGAACTTCTCTAGAAGTGGCGTGGGAAGCTTCGCAGTGTGGATCGATGTCGACATCAACTTGGACACGCGCGATGGGTCGAACGCACTCCACTCGGGCAATTCTGGGGTTTTGATCTTGTCAATAAGCTTGTGCTTGACGCCCTTGACAAAGTCGTTCTGCTCCGGCTTGGCGTACATCATGTTGGTGGCGGTGATCAACTCCAACTCCAACTGCGCGCGGATGGAGTTCTTGGAGCCCTTTTTCATCAACTCAAACGCAACACGAACACACGTGGGCGACTTGGCGGACAAACGCTCGAATGTGCGGTCGCCGAAAGCAGTTCCGGCATTCTGGAAAGTGGCCAATGCCTCGTCAAACGTGCTGTGGGCGAAAGCCTTGTTGATCAACTGCACCTCCTCGTCCGCCAAGTGGAACTTGTAGGACTCCGGCAACTTCGTCTCGGTGAACTCGTCAATGACGGCATTCACCTGAGCAAAGTAGTCCTTCTGGCCGCGAACCACCAGCGACTCGTCGGCAGAGCCGTTGACCACAGGTGGGTTCAAGTTGGACAAACGAGTCACCAACTGCGACATGCGCTCGGAAGGAACGTAGTGGGTGGCAAAGCCGGCCATGTACGCATCCACACCGGACAAAACCTCGCCTGTCAACGCGTAGTAGTAGCCCAAGTGGTCGTCCATGCGGGGCAAAAAGAAGGTGGTACCCACGTCGGGGAAAAAACCAATGTCCATTTCGGGCATGGCCAACTTGGTGTTTTCGGTTGCCACGCGGAATGGGGCGTGCAACAGGAGACCGCAGCCGCCACCCATGGTGATGCCGTCCATAAGCGCCACATACGGCTTGGAGTAGGTGGCAATCAAGTAGTTCATGTTGTATTCCTGCTGGAAGAAACCCAGCGCAGCCGCAGCATTTCCGTTGATCACCTCAGTAGCACACGCGGCCACATCACCGCCGGCACAGAGCGCCTTGGGCGACGAGGAGGTGAGAATCACCATGTTGCACACGTCCAGCTTGGCGTACTCACTCAAGCGGGGAATGATCTTGGACACCATGGAGGTGTTGAGCGAGTTGAGCTTCGCGCTTCTGTTCAAGGTGACCACGCGGGCCATGTTCTGGTTGTGGAACAACACGTCGTCGGCCACGTGTGCGGAAGAAGACGCCATTCTGAAGTTTGTGTACAAGCGAGGCACCGAGCGTCTGGAGAGCATGGTGTTGGGAGAATGGCTGGGGGTTATATATAGAGAGGGTAGAAGCCGCGGTTGAGGAAGAGGGGAAGTGAAGTTTTTTTGCTGTGCGCACTACACCAGCTGGGGATAGAGGCGATAGGGCCCCAGAAAGAAGTGTGGGACACGGGAGATGCAATTGGCGGGGGTTTGCCGCGGGGCAGTTGCTAGAATCTGTTTTTTTTTTTGTTTTTTTTATTTCGGTTGGTTTTCCGTTCCTGTTTTCCGTGCCTGGGGCAGTGTATCTGAAGTTTAGCACACAGGTAGAGCAGGTGAGACGCGGGGAATACGGAAGTGCTACGGATAACCAGATACCGGAAACTGTAGCCACCATTCATAACCAAAGAGGTCTACCCTAGAGCTGGTGTACAGGAAACAGCTTCGGTGTCGGTGGTCTCAAGTGTCGGTTATAAGCGTACAATTACCATCTAAGGGCCGTAGACATGGTTGGTGACCTAGAATGGTAGGCGTATGGAGCGCACTGTTAGTGCAGTGTCACCGTACACTTTGATGCTACTGTCTCTGATATCTACTTTATGATGTTGCTCAATGACAGTCTATTACAGTCTGGTGCCAGTGCCCTCTACTACTTTAACATCCTCAATCTTCTTTGTGGTGTGCTCCGCAGTTCATAGATTGTATTCCTACTGAAATATGCTATTCTAATGCACACTCAAGCACTCCATCGCCTATGACTACTTCTCCTCTCAATTCCAATCCAGATTTCTATACCCCATATTCCTGTAAACTGTTCAGCGAAAGCAAACTGCACGCCTCTCTTTCGCCACTCGCCTCTGGCAACCGATAATGGTAAAGTGTTCCCGTATTGTACGACGCCAACATCACCAACCCAGTACTGCTGAACCCAATTTCAACATTCTTGTGCCTCAAACTTGCCCCGGGAACATACTCCGGTAGCCGAATGTACGCAAACGACCGCCTAGGTGCCTCCCAGATCAAATTTCCCAAATACTCCCGGTACGGAAGTTTGCGGACAATCAGCTTGGTGTACAGATTGTTCAATAAGCGAGCTGACCGCTTGAAGGCACTAAAGTAACCTGATTCCTCCTTTTCTGTCTCTTCCGTGGGCCGCAGAATAAGTAGGTTCGCAAGATTCTCGTTCAAGTCTTCCAGTGACCGACCAGTATCGTCGTCGCTTGGTCTGGTGTCAATTTCCATATCCGAAGAATCTTCTTCCGCAGCTGGAGCATCCTCATTGACCATGAAAAAGTGAATGGTATCACTATCCGAAGCACACCCTAGGATTGCCGCATTGGTACTGAAACTGAGAGTGGTGACACGTGTGGGGTTATGGCCGCGTCGAAGGTTGGTGATATGGCCGATTTTGATCTTATCCGAGTCGGCAGAATCATCTTGGTTGAGGTGGCACACACGAACAATCGTTCCCTTGGTCAGCGCAGTTGCGATACATTTGCTATCGGCAGAAATGGCAATTTTGGCAATGGCTGTATCGTGAGCCTTATAGATGAGCCGTGGTTTCAAGTTGACCGTATCGTAGACCAAGAGCCAGCCCTTTGAGTCATTCTGCAAGTCGTCAAGAGTAATGCCTTCGCGGTTGAGAAGCGGTGACATGTTATTCTTTTGTGTAAGTTCTATCAACGAATCCAACGTATTGCGGACTGTAGAGTCGCTCGGGCGAAGAACGGGAGTTCCTGGCTGTGAGAGAGTCGCTCCCGTGTTGGCATCACAGCTTAGAAGGTCACTTTGATCGTTCAATGCCAGTAGCGGGAGAACCAAGAGCGAACTGTTGTCCGCACTGAGATCGGCAATTACGGAGCCCTGATAGTCGCCCTTTTTCAGGAAACAGTTGACTTCCACCATTTTGATAAGTCTTATGGTGCTCAATTCGTAAATATAGATCTGGCCCACCTCCACAAACACGACAAGTCGCCTGCGGTTGATCTTCAAATCGACAATGTTCAGAGAGAAGACAAGCTCGCAAATTTTCACATTCAGCTTTAAGTTCATCACTTTCACCACGCGAGAGCCGGACGCCGTTTCGGGTACGATGAATGTTAGTGATGTGGAAAAGAGCATCCGGAGGAACGCAGTAGGGCATTTCTCCTTATCTTTGGTAGACAGAACGTAGAATTCGCCAAATGGGTCACAGTTGAAGATTTTGTGGTATTCATCAGTTGACATCAGCAAGCTGGTGAAGTCCTGGTTGAATGCCAAATCTCGAATAACCATGGTATGCTATGGGCGTAAAAGAGCAACTAATCCGTACTCGTGAGTGTCACCCAACTCGCAGTCTGGGGAACTGCACTTGCGGTTATGAGCTCCCAGAAACCACCCACTACTGTGCCACCTCTAAACACCCATAGCGCTTGTTAGAGACCATAACGGTCCCCCCCTCAAATCATGGATTCCTTCTACCGATAATAATATAATAAGCAAGATGTTTCTCTGCAATTCTCTCCACCTCGCATCAACAATATGCCCAACACATAGATTTGACTCAAAAATCATTTTACATATATTATTACTTTTAAGACATAGTCTGAACAATTTAGAAAATTATTGAGGTTGATATAAACAGTCAACGATGGCACTGTTCGTTCTCTAAGAAGTTACCTAAGATGGTTTGATTACGACGTGAGCCAGTACTGATTTATTGTAAGTGCATAGAATTAAGGCATATAGACTACTACAACCTCATGGACCACACTTCACCGGTCTACTCGTCCACTTCTTCTAACGTAACAGCTCTCTTTTTGGCCGAAGTGGAAGTGGTTTCTGCTCCCGAAGCAGCGGCCTTTTCGTCGCTGATCTCATGAATCTTTGGCTCGGCTCTCTTTTTGCCCTTCTTAGTTTTCTTGGCGCCCGCAGGTTCGGCCCATCCGTAAAGAGGAACAAAGCTCTCGAAGAAACCACAGTCTTCGAACAAGTTGGGGTATAACCAGAACGCTTGGGGCATGGTCATGTAGGTGACACAGAAAATAATCAACCGCACAAACGCCATGGCAAAGAACAATCCCAAGAGACACAAACAGCCCATGGAGATGTACCACACGCCCACTCTCATAAATCTAGGCCACAATGGGAAGAGAACCACGCCGAAAATAGCCACAAGCGTCAAGAACGCGTATAACATCATGTATGGGTTGGGCTTCAGGTATGTCCAGGCGTAGTATGCGTTAGGCTCCAAAACAGCCTTCTGCGATGGTCTCAAAGTGGGCTTATCTCTATTGGGTTTCCAGCCTTTGACCTCCTTGATCTGTTGGTAGTGCAACTTCTCCACTGGTACCAAAAGACGGTTTTGGATCATCATCACGAACATTTTAGCGGCTTCCTGCTCGTTGGCCACCGCCACTAACTCGTTCTTGGGATTGCTAGACTTCTTCTTATACTCGTCACTCATCAATGCTCTAACAAACCGCTTGTACCGGAAAAACTCGATCTCTTCCGTATTGTTCAACAACCCGGTTCTGTTTTTTAGAAGCTTGTGGTCACGGACGAAATTCGCAACTCTCATCACCACAGGAGAGCGCTCTGGTGAGACTTGAACGGGAGTTCCATCTTGAGGAATCGCAGATCCAGTGGTCGCCATCTTTGAGTTGGAGAAAGTAGGAGCTGATGAAAATCAGAACGTGTCGTGATCTGCGGCGTAACGTTCTCGCTCGGCGGTACGGGTGTAAGTCCCCATACCGAACACCACGGCTGTACAACTTGTCAGCCGAGAGGATTGAAGTTGAAATTCGTGTTATAGACAGTATAGAGACTATAGATAGATAGTAGAGCTTTGATTATGTGTTTTAATGTTGGTTGGTATAGCTTTCCAGTGCTTTGTCCATACTTTGTTCGACCGGGCGGTTCGCTCGATTCTCACTATTGCTCTTCTCAATCCCATTAGATATATCAACAATTGACCCAAATCGTAGTAAAATCCCAGATCTATACACTGAACTTTCAGTCCACCTGTACATGTTCTTGTCTTTGTCTATTTACGCAGAAACCTCAAGCGGCCCGGCAGTTTGCTCGTACCTACCTTTGCATGCGAAAGAACAGGAATTGGGCTGTTATCCTTTAACCGGTTGGCAACATACTCGCTCAATGCATCTAAATTGTTTCCCATTGGGTAAACTGGCGGCTCATCCTCACCCTCGTCGGATTCTTCGTCTACCGCCTGCTCATAACTCGGCACTTTCAGCAAAACGTTTAAGTCCATAGGAGTAGCGCTGCCTGACATTGAGGCTGATTTTGAGCCGGCCCTAGGAAGATCAAAGTATCCGCCAACACTTGCGGAAATTCCATGGCTCCGAAGCTGCTCCAATGGCGTTTTCGGACTGGTGTAGTCGTAGACAGTATCATATACGTGCTGTTGGTAGAGCGGAGGAGCTGAATCTTCTCTCTCGTCGTCAACATTGCCTTCCTCATTTTCACTGTCTTCGGGCGTACCTTCTTCTCTGTGGTCAAAAATCACATCCTGTCTAGTCGGATCAGCCTCGCTGGTAAAGGTACCGTGGGAGAGGTCCACCTCCAAGTGTCTGGTGGTGACAAGACCATGAGAAGGGCTCATGAATATGTATACTGGTAGGTTTGCTTTTAATTCGGAGATGTGACCGTCTGAATTGCGGATGTGAATTCCAACACGGAGCCGGTGCTTCACGCTCACCATATCGTTCTTCAACGAACAAGTTTGCGTCACGTCTAATAGACTGGAAGGCACGTCGTAGTTTCCGCGTACCACCCAGCCATCTTCGCCAAAATCTGAGTCGGAACAGTCCAACTTCTGCTTTTGGGCGACGATTTCAAATTCAGGAGAAGTTCCTGAGAGTCCGCGAACGTGGCTGTGTTGGACAATGCAGACCGACATAGACTTAAATGAAAGGCCCTTGACCAAAGGTACAATGATTAATTTTATCGGCACTGTGGTACCCATGGCCAACGCCTTGCGCCGTGTCGAGACGCAAAAGTCCAATTTACCCGGCCAAGTACTGGCAAACTCAATTGAGTCTGTCAAGTTCACATTGCGCGGATGAAGGGTCCGTACAAAGCGAATGTGGGTAGCAGTCAGGAAACCGCGGTCGAAACGGCCTCTTTCGACAGTGCACAAAAGCTTGTACAACACCTTCCCTGTAGGCAAGCCTTCAACTGACTCGGGAATGTTTGCCAGCAAGTTGATCTTGAAAGGCATGGAGTAGTTGCCCTGAGGAAGCAAGAAACTATGGTGATCACTAACATTCATCAATGGGTATGGTGTTCCATCGATTCCAGAGCGAGGAATCTGGAAAAGAGACTCTTCGTGGTGCTTAAAGATCGCTGACAGCGACGACGCACGCGAGAAGCCTGGTCTCTTCTTCGTCAAGTCGGTTTGGGAACCGTATGGTGAGTTCAAGCCCGAGAGGTCCAGCGCAGAGTTGTCTCTCAGCGACTTGCGCAAATATGACTCAACCTTGTGCATTTTGACCATGGAGTCGCCGTAATCGCCGAATAACACCGAACCTTCGCTTGATGTGAGCAAGTTGGGCCAGACTGCTTTTAGAACACAGTTCCGTTCGTAGACTTGGCCGGAGGCATGGCCGGAGTCCGTGCGGCCGTAGTAGTCCACCAAAAACTCACCCACCAACTCGAGGCGGATCCGTTTCACGTGGAGATCTTCTTGGGTCAGGAGCTTCACATGGCCCTCTAAAGGAATGGAGGAGACTTCGGACTCGTTTCCTCGCACGACGATGGTGTTTTTGTGGCCATGAGACTTGAGGCGGATGTTGAAGTAGGCCAAATCCTTAGCGGATTGGTGGAAATGGACCATAGTGCGGGCGAGTACTCAAGGCGATGAGAATAGTAGGCGATGAGAATATCAAGGCGAGAGATCAAGGCGATGAGGCTATCAAGATCAAGCTGGAAGAGCGCAGTCACGAGCGTCTTGGAGATCCAGGATTATAGGAGATCCAGGATTATAGGATAGAGTCAAAGCGTGGAGAGCAGAGCTGAAAATGGGTATGGTACCACCAGGGTCAAGGAAAAGAATAAGAATTAGTGAAGTTAAGCAAAAAGGAACAGGCTGTGGACGTTTCGGTTCCCAATATTGTACACTAGGCACAAGTATCCGCAAGTATCGTTCGCTAAGGATAATTCACAAGGTGTCACAGAGCAAGCAATATCAGTGCAGAATATGCGGCTGGGACTGAATAGAGACGACAGAAGCACCTGAGCCCGCTAACTAAGAAACGCGCGCAACTAGATAGGCACGGCTATTGTTGTACCCTGCAAACTGATGTTTCCGGCGAAAGCCATGTGACTCTTTAACAATGCGTTTTTAATGGCGTTTCGGCTTGAAAGGCGGGTATCCGGTGAGATGACCGGGGTCACGGTTTTGTCCGTGGTTTCTGGTATAGGGTCGTGGGTGGCAGAGAATCTCGGTAATGCACCGTGGACGCCGATGCAGTTGAATTCTCCGGGGTGCGGGAAAACCCGTGTGAGGAACAATCGGCCGCATGAGGAGGCCTGGTCTGTGAAATTATTAGGGTAGCAAAGGTGGTTACTTTTTTTGTGTGCACTCTTGCTTACTGGAGACGAGGGCGGCGGAGGGGAGAATTATGGATGAGAAACTTGCCCATGAGATTTGGCTGGGTGCGGTGCTGTGCTTGTTGGTGACTGGCGCATGGGTGCTTTTGGGCGCGTTTGTCTGCTTCATTGTTCCATACTTTGCCTGTGTGGCTTAGTGCGCCTGCGGGTCCATTGATATTGGCTCATCCATTTGGTCTGAGCACACTTCCGACTACGCTCGTGTGAGTAAATCTTTTATCGATTGGTAGTCTCGCATTAACCGGGGGTCTATCTTCACTCCTCTCTTCTCGGAGGGAGTCTTGACTGTGTATCGTCATCCCTTTTGTCTCTTGACTCACTCCTCCGTCTATATCCTCCTCTCTATATCCTCCTCTCTATATCCTCCTCCATATCCTCCTCCATATCCCCTGGTAGCTAACGTCTCTATTTCTCAGTTTGCAAGCGTCTCACGCGTCCGACGCAAGAAGGTGGAACTTGTCACAGAAGTCCTCCGCCACTTGCACACACCAGAACTCGCCCGACCGCTTGACAAAGCCCAAGTGGCCGCCCAAATCAGTCTCGATCATCACCAAGTTAGGGTTGGCCCTGATCTGGTCCCGGGGTAACGCCGGGTCCACCGCCGGATCATCGGTCGAATTGACAATCAATGTAGGCACGCGGATGGTGTCGATCTTGCGCACCGGCGACCCGGCGTGGTAGTAGTCCCACACATTGTCAAAGTTAGCGGTCTTGCAGGTGATGGCACTGTCCCACTGGTAGGTTTTCTTGGCCGCTCTCGCCTGCTTGACCCGCTCGTCGGTGAAAAACTCCGGGTCGTGGCGCTGCAACTCCGCCAAGTTGGACTTGACGAGTTTGCTCAAGAAATCGGTGAGACTAGGGTTGAACATGTACCGCCCCGTGAGCGAACGGTCAATGTGGTGCGCCGACGCAGCCATGTCCCACGGGCATCCAATAAGCACGCTGGCCTTGACCAAGTCGCGGGCCTTTTCCTGGGCCGACCCCAAGTAGTTGCCCAACATCACCGCGCCAAACGAAAACCCCACCGCGTACACGGGCCGCGACGGAAACCTCTTCTTCAACTCCACCAAAACCTCCTCTACATCCGACACCGACAACGCGTTGAAAAGCTTGCCGGTGGTGATCTTGGTGCGGCCGCAGCCCCGCGCATTGACCACCACCACGTCCCAGTTGGCCTCTCCGTTCTGCAAGCACTCGCCCAAGTTGCGGATCAACGGCTCGTGGCTTCCGCCCGCCAACCCGTGCAAAACCACGCAGATGGGGTCGGTGGACTCAGGCGTCTGCGCGAGCGCCGTGCGGGCCGCCAATTCCGACGCGGTGAAGAACCGAGTCCGGGGGTGGAGCCGGGGCGATGTTTCTGGAAGCGTTTCCTTGTATAGACGGCTAAACTCTTGTGCCGACTCCGGCTTGTCCATGACCCAGTCCAACGAGCACTGGCCTCCGTCGGAGTACTGGAACAACTCACGGCCGTAGTACACCTGGAACTGGGTGGTGGAGGTGTGTGCCGCGTAGTAGATGGTCTGAAGCGAGCCGTTGAAGAGCCATGGGTTCAACCAGAGCTTGGAGTTGGTGTCCACGGTAGGAAGTTTTGTGTCGACAAAATCGGCGAAGCGAAGGTCGTCATTGATAAGAGGTGACGCCTCGGGCTCGCTATGAACGGTTTTTACGGTGGCACGGAAACCCCATTTCCAGAATCCCGACATGGTGTAGGTGGAAAACCAAAGTGGTTGGGCACAAGTCGCGACCGATGTATATACACGAGAAGAGTATGCGCTTGAGGAGCGAAGGCTACTATTGGCTCAGGATTTTCTCGTGCTTTGAAAAAAGGCAAATGGGGCCGTTGACGGATCGCCTCAGGCGTGCCAACCTAGTGTCTTCTCTTTTGTTTTCTATATATTGCTCCCCTACTAGTGAATATTGGTTCCTTATCTCCGCGCACTGCGATCGTTTTCTGGTAGCAACTACTACTATTCGCACAGGCATTACTGACATTCCCTACTACCGAAAACAACTGTTTATGATCAATGGATAGCTGGTAATTCAAACTACTGTAGACCCTCTCAGGCTCTCATGGTCTTCTCTGGTCCTTCACTCGTCTAGAATAGTTATTTATCTCGTACACTCATCTAACTTGGATTCGCCTCACTTCCTGCGAATGGCCGAGTCTTGCTTGCCGCTCTACTCACTGGCTAGTAAAGCTCTTCTCGCTGCACAAACTCTTTTCGCTGATTTCTTTTTTCATTGCCGCAGCCCGGAGCTTGGATTTTTCACTAGACTCACTGTTAGTCACATGGCCCCGATCATCCAACTCCACCGATCCCGCACTCTCAAACAAAGAGACATGGCCTGCCAAAAGTCCCAATGTGTCAATCACCTGTGTTGGGTTGTTCAAATGCGCCGTGGCTTCCGTCTGCTTTGCCGCGGGTCCAACAAGAACAGGGTATACCCCATATGTACCATCGGGCTTCTTTGGGATATTTGTTTTGCTCCAGTCCGCTTCGATGCTCTTGAGCGAGCGGAACATGTCCTCATCGGTCAAATCGTCACCCAAGCATAACATGAAGTCAGGCAACAGATCAATCACAAAAGTGTCTGAGTCCATACTAGTCACGTTCGGGTCCTGCTTGGATCCATGGGGATTCAACACAAGTCTTTTAACAATCTCTCCCTTGTTGAGAAACCGTGGCCGCACCTCGATGTTCGCCTTACCTGCCATCACTTCCACGTCGTAATCTTTTCCAACGCCGTTCATGAGCTCTTCAATACACTTTTCTGCCTGGAACTTACCCAAGTCCGGGTCGGATCTTCTATAATGCCACGTCAATGCCACCTTCTTGCGCTCAATGTTAGAGCCGGGGGTGTGCTCTGTGTATTTTTTGAAAACTTCTTCAACCACCGCTTGCCAAGACATATCAAAAGCTTCGGAAAGATTGAACCACTTGTCGGCACCCACATCCTTCATGAAACATCCGTGTTCCGCCGAAAGCCCGACCTTCTTTGAACCCCACCATTTTTCCAAAAATGCCTGGTCTCTGCCAGAAATAATCCAGAACTGGTTGTTGGGGTCCGCGGTCAAGGTGTCCACAATCTTGAGCAATCGCGAAGATGGAATGGCCGCGGCAGGATCCTTGACGATAGGAGTCAATGTTCCGTCGTAATCGAACAAAAATAACCTCCTCTTCAGGTTCTGGTAGCTCTTAAGCAACTGCGGACGGTTCAAAGTAGGAGTAAAGTGCGTCTGGTGGGTGCTATCAACATGACTGATAAGATGCTTCAAAAAGTTCGAAGACCACGACTGGATCGTGTTGGAAGTAACACACTTGTACAACTTATCCTCAAGTGCGGATTTGGCCAGATCGCTCATTTGGAATGCGTCATTGATGGTTTTGGCAATTCCAACCGAGTCCCATGGGTTGATGAGAATTGCGTCCCGCAAAACGGACGCAGTTCCGGTGAACTCGGAAAGGATCAATGGCGATTTCTTCTGTCTCTGGCAAATGACAAATTCCATGGAGGTAGTGTTCATACCATCACGAACAGAAGTGATAAGAGCCAAGTCTGCCACGCGAAGAAGCGCCAAGTACTCGTCGCGGTTGATACGCATCTGGTAGTGAAGCACGGGGGTGTGGTTCAAGCTACCATACTTCGAGTTGATCTCAGTCACCAACTCCGTAACCTTCTTTTCCACCTTGGCATTGTGGGAGAAGCCAGGAGATGACACCTGGATCAACACCACTTTGTTACGCCACTGGGGAAACATTTTCAAGAACATCTCAAACGCCTGAAGTTTTTCCACCACTCCACGAACCATGTCCAAGCGGTCACGTCCCACGATAATTTTCTTATCAGGATAGTACTCCCGAAGCACCTTGACCTTCTCGTCGACGCCTCTGGCATGGGTGAACGCATCGTGCTCAATTTTCTTCGTATCAATGCCGATAGGCAACGTCTCCACTGAGATGGTAAAGCCATAGGCCAACACCGACGACTTCGTCACCTCGTAGCCCAACACACGAGCACAGCAACTCAAAAAGTGTCTTTGGAAAGACTCGCTTTGGAACGCAATCTTGTCTGCGCCAAGCATACCGTCCAACAACTGACTTCTCTTTGGCAAACATCTAAAGTACTCAGAGGAGGGAAAAGGCGTGTGCATATACAAGCCGACAAACGCATTGGGGAACTCCATACGCAACAACTGCGGCAACAACAACAAGTAGTAGTCGTGGATCCAGATGATATCGCCCGGCTTGTAGATGGCCTTGATCTTCTGGAAATACGCCTCGTTGAACTTAACATACTCGTGCCAAGCCCGGGCTTCTTCCTTGTGGTCTGCAGCCGAACCTTGGATGTAGTGGAACAAAGGCCAGATGATGTTTTCCGCATACTTTCTCCACCGCTTCTGGTCGCGTCTCAACAACCACACTGGGTGCACATTGTCGGTTTTGGAAGCCTTGCGGATCTTATCTTCTAAGTCTGCCTTATCCTCGTCGTCCAAGTATAATGGATCGTCGCGGATGTTGCCATTGACCAAGTCACTGGTGAGTTGTGTTTTGTTGACCAACTCACCAGTCCAGCCAATAATGTGGGTTTCCCAATCAGTGTGCTGCTGCAAGAAGAACAAGGACGAATACATCGCGGACTGGCCTCTGACCGCATCCACATCCCAGTAGGTCAGCAGAGGCGAGTCCGGATCGGTCTTTTTGCAGATTGTCGTGGGCAACGAACTCACAACTGTGAGCACTCTTCCAGACAAATTGAGCTTGTTACTTCCAGCGTACTGCTTTGGCGACACCACAGGAGTGTCCGATGGATAGGCCATGAGCTCGTCGAATGTTTCATTGGTCATTTTGTCCGGCAAAAAAATATCTTAAGTCGAAGGATTGGGGGGAACGACAGATGATATACGGCTATCTGGTGATGGTCTGAAGGTTGCTATGCAGGCGGGTCACGAGCTTTGGGGCCCATATTCCTATAGGAATGCGGCGTGCACAATGGCACAAGCCCAACTAGCAATCCCCAGTCGCAACCGCAAATCGCAATCTCAAGTCGCAATCTCAAGTCGCAATCTCAAGTCGCAATCACCACTCGCAATCAAAAGTCGCAATCACACAAGTGTCCCCCTACACTGGGCCAAATATTTTTTCAATTTTTTTCTTTCTTTTGGTATATATATCTCATCCAATTACCCATCCAAAAAAAAAAACTACGAAATAGTTGAGTTAAGAACTAGAAATACACCGGGTGCCCCGGATCAATTACCCTCTGGCCACATCGGTCATACGTTAGCTTCTGTCAACACTTAAGCCTCAGTTTGCTCCTCAGAAGACTTCTTGTATTCTTCGTAAGCGGTCAAGGCGTCCTCGAAATGGTTGTTGAACAACTCATCGTCCTCCAACAAGGCCAAGATCTCTTGGTTGTCCAAGTCCAACATCATACCAGTGATCTTACCGGCAGCTTCTGGCTCTTGAGCCTTACCAGTGGAGACAATCTTTGGGTACAATTCCTCACCCAAGATTCTCTTTTGCTGGTCTGGTGGAGCAGAAGCAATGATGGCACCCAAGTCCCTACGGCCGCCCTTTTGGTTGCGGTTGTTTGGGAAGTAACCTCTTTGTTGACGGCCGTTAGGACCGTTGTAGTCGTTGTAGACTGGAGGCATGCCGTAGACTGGGACTGGTTGACCGTTTGGTCCAGCTCTTGGCCATTGACCTTGTGGTGGAGGAATTTGGCCTCTAGGCAACATCATTTGAGGGTTTGGACCTGGGAAAGGACCGTTGTTTCTGCCGTTACCAGGGAAGAAACCTGGTTGTTGACCGTAGAACATTGGTGGCATGAATTGGCCTGGCATGCCGGCGGCAGCAGCAGAGTTTTGCATTCTCATTTGGTTTCTGGCCTGGATTTGTTGTTCCAATTGAGAGCGTCTGACGTCCTTGCGTTGGGCCAAGGCAACGTACAATGGCTTACCCAAAACCATACGTTGGTTCATCTCGGTGATAGCCTTGGTGGCCTCCTCTGGGGCAGAGAAGCAAACGAAACCGAAACCCTTAGACTTGCCGGTCTCGTCAACCATAACCTTGGCAGAGGTGATGGTACCGAAAGGCTTGAACTCCTCCTCCAAAACCTCGGAGGTGAGGGAGTCGTCCAAGTTCTTGACGAACAAGTTGACACCTTGGTACTTGGACAACTTCTCCAATCTGGTGTTCTCGTATTGCTTCTTCAACTCCTCGATTCTCTCTCTCTTCTTTTGGGCTCTACCGACGTAGATGTTTTGACCGTTGATCTCCTTGTCGTTCAACTCCTCGACAGCCTTGGCAGCGGACTCGTGGTTCTCAAAGTTAATGAAACCAAAGCCCTTGGACTTGCCCTCGGCATCCTTCTCGAAGTAGAGAGAGGTGATGCTTCCGAATGGCTCAAACAAAGCAGCCAACTCCTCCTCGGTGAAGTCTGGACCGAAGTTCTTGACGAAAACGTTGGTGAAGTTAGCCTTCATCTCCTCGAACTTGGCAACACGGTCCTTCTTGGAAATGTGCTTACCAACAAACACCTCACGGTCGTTCAAAGACATACCGTTGACGTTCTCGATAGCAGCATCAGCAGCCTCGGCGGTCTCGTAGTGGACGAAACCGAAACACTTGGAGCGTCCAACCTCGTCGGTGGCAACCTTACAGGACAAGATGCGGCCGAAAGCAGAGAAAGTGTCGTGCAAAGCCTTGTTGTCGATGTCTGGGTGCAAGTTCTTGATGAAAATGTTACCGTCACCGTTTCTTCTGAGAGAGGGGTCTCTTTGAGACCACATGATACGGCATGGTCTGCCATCAATAAGAGAGTAGTTCAATTGCTCCAAAGCACGTTCACCGTCCTCGTGCTTGTTGTAGTTGACGTAGGCGTAACCCAAGGACTTCTTGGTCACGGCATCACGGCACACTCTGATGGAGGAGACTTGACCCAAAGGAGAGAAGATCTCGTACAAAACAGCCTCGTTGATCGAAGGGTTCAACTCACCAACGTACAAAGACGCAGAGGTGACCGCAGAAGACTCGCCTTCCTCGGTTTCGGTGGTGGAAGGAGTTTCAGCTGGGGTAGCTTCTGGAGCAGCAGCTTGGTTGTCGATGTTCAACTTGTCCAAGGACTCGGTGATTTGAGCGGTGTCAGCAGACATTTTTTTTTTTTTTCAGGGAGGATTTTTTTTTACTTTTTTTTTGTTTTGTAAAAAATGTCGATTTCAATCACTGTTGGAACAGGGGATCCTGGCTTTGGTGAAATCGAGAGTGTTTGTGGAGATTTCTCTAGAGAAAAAAAAAATGTCTCTTTAAAAAATTTTCGCACAAAAACGCTACACTGACGATGAGATTACCCGCAGAACCATCGCCTGTCCAATGGTGCGTGCGACTTTGTGACTGGCTTCACAAGCATCCTTCTATCCCCGTTTCAGCTTTTTTCCCCTTTTGGCCACATTGCCTGCAGTGCCACCATAACAGGCGTGTGTCCGATTCGCCGTGGAAAGTGGCCACATTTTTCCGACCGGTAGCGCATCATTCCGGATCATCGTCGTCGTATAAGTTGTTCCAGCCCTCGATTCGAGACAACTCTGTTTCAATAGAGAGCTACACTATCTTACGACAACTTTTGTCAAGCTCCTCTCGGTGGCCAAGCTGGCTAAGGCGCGAGACTGTAATGGAATTTGTAATCTTGAGATCGGGTGTTCGACTCACCCCCGGGAGACTTTTTTTTACCCTACGCAATTCCCTACACACACGATAATTTTCCTTTCTACGGCCGACTACTAGTTACTAGTGGATGCAAAGAATGTACATGTATATTAAGATTACCTTGAACACTGTATTTGGATTTAGTCGCTCTTCTCCGTTTTTGGCGCTTGCGTCTTGATTCTATTGTACATGGCCGCAATCTTAGAGCTTGGAACTTTGGCCGGCCAGTAGAGACTGGCATACGACCACAAATGCTTGCCGAAATTAACCTTGGGGTCGGCGTTTTTCGACTTCTCGATGAAATCTCCAACATTAACCAATTCTGTCTTGAGAAGTGCGGCCCACTCGTGCTTGCCGAGTCCCTTGTTACCCTTGTGGAGCTTCATCAACGACTTGGCCACTGGCTTCAATGTAGCCTTGCAGTGTGCTTCATCCATGCTGTCATACTCCAAGAAATCTTCTTCGTCCTTGCCGTCTTCACTCTTCACCTTGATTTCCAGATGAGCCGATCCCGTACCAGAAGCAGTAGCTTTCTTCTTAGGTTGTTTCTTGCCTCCCGCAGCAGTCAGCGGAGACTGGGACTTGGTGGTTTTCTTCACCTTGGCGACTGGGCCTTCGGATTTTACCTTTGCCACTCTCTTCTTCGTGGGTCCGGCTGAGCCCGCACTCGACGGACTTACCGCAAAGCCATCCTCGCGTAACAACGAAAACAAGTAATCAACTCTTCTGCCTAAATGCACCGCTCCGGGAACTTTTTTGTTTTGCAGGGCCTTGGTTTCCTTGGCATCACCGTTGGTGGCCTTTGCATCCTTGGCAAGGGCCGCAGGCCCAGATCCCTTCACTGCATTGTCTAAGTAAAGCTTGTTTTGCAATCCAAGGAGAGGATCATCTCTGATTTGGGCCCACGAACCGTAGCCAAACTTGTGTACACCAACCAACAACATGGCATCATCCTTGGGGCCCCATTCACAGTTCCAACTTTGCACTCCCTTTGGAATTCTAGGGAGTTCGAATGAGAGAGGCTTTTCCTTTGAAATCAATGACAGAAGGAACTTCATATCAGGCGGACGAGACAACACTAACTCGGCGTTGATGTTCTTCACACCTTGATATTCAAAAAGTACTGCCTTCTTCTCCTTCTTCTTGGCGATCCAGAGAGCCATAGGGCTGTCGCCCTCGGTAGAGGCACCGCTGTTCTTCTGCTCCTTGGCCTTCTTTTCCAAGTCGGCAAGAGCCTCGCTTCGGCGCTGCTCTTCCTCCTTCACCAACTTTCTGGAGATGTTGATGATCTCGTTGTAGGCATGTTTGATCAAGACAGGATTTTTGTTTGAGATACTACCCTCTTCAACAAGCTGTCCCCACTTTCCGGAGAGATCGCCTAGTCTTAAGATCGACCGATAGATTCCTCTGATTTCTTTCTCAGACAACTCGTGATTCTCCTCGGCCTTCTTTCTAGCCGCGCGTCTTCTTCCATTGTCCTCGTCATCATCTTCATCAACACCGCTGGTGTCTGGAGTTCCGCCTTGCAATTGTTTAACAGCCGCTCTTCTTCGAGAATACATGGCAATCTGCTCGTTCAAGTAATCTTCTTCTGCCTTCTTTTTCTCCTCATCCTTCAATTTGGCCAACTCATCTTGTGGGATGATATCATCCCATTCAACGTCTGCCTTGTAGTCGGTGACTTCAAATTGCTTTAAGAACTCTTCCGAACCCAAGTTAGATTCGCCCAAATCTGGGGTGCTGACGTGATCTTCAGCATGGTTCAACACATCATCCAAATTCAACTCCTCCAATTTCTTCTGGTTGTCTGTAGCGGCAAACATGTTTGCTGCACCAAACTTCAAAATTTGAGAAAGCTCACTAGTGGAAGGTTCGTTCTTGTTCTTTTTCGAAGGATTAGGATCTGTCATTCCCAAAGAGATAATGGCGTACTCCAAAATCATCTTTTTTCTTGCTCTTTCCAAAATTTCCTCTTCGACAGTATCCTTACTCACAAATCTGTAAACAGAAACGTGTTTCTTCTGTCCGATTCTGTGCGCACGGGCCATGGCTTGCAAATCAGCCTGTGGATTCCAGTCAGAGTCAAAAATAATCACTGTATCTGCTGTCATCAAGTTGATACCTAAACCACCAGCACGAGTCGACAACAAGAAAACAAAATCTTTGGAGTCGGGGGCATTGAAGTGATCAATGGAGATTTTTCTTTGCGAAGATGGAATACCACCGTCCAATCTTTGGAATTGGTAGCCCTTAATAGAAAGGTAGTCTCCCAAAATGTCCAATATTCTGACCATTTGTGAGAAAATCAAGACTCTATGACCTTCCTTCTTCAATCTTGTCAATAATTGTTCGAGAAGCACCATTTTACCAGAAGACATGACTAATCCTTTAAGCACATTGTCTCTAGAAGTAGATCCACCTTTGGCCAAAACGCGCTCTTCAGCTCCGTCAAACAAATATGGGTGGTTAGATGCTTTCTTCAACTCACTCATGACATTCAACAACGAGATTTGCGCACCCTTGACGCCAGCATTCAATGCAGCGTAATTCTTGGTGATGATATTTCTGTAGTACTCGGTTTGGATGTCAGATAATTCCACTCTCAAGATTCTCTCTGTCTTAGACGGAAGAGACTTCTCGACGTCTTTCTTCAATCTTCTCAAGATGTAAGGCTTGATACTCAGTTGTAAGTGCTTGATGTATTCTTCTTGCTGGTCATCAGGAGCATCAAAGTCAATTTCTTGGTCAATGGAGAATCTTCCAGGTGTCAAGAAATCGCACAAAGCCGCCAATTCTTTGATGTTGTTTTGCAATGGAGTACCGGTAATCAACAATCTGTTGGCAACCTTGAACAGCTTTAAGGATTCGTACAAAGAAGATTCAGCGTTTTTAAGTCTGTGGGCTTCATCAACCGCGAGAAATTGCCATTTGAATGCACCGAGTTCAGCTCTGTCCTTCAAGATGTACTCGTAAGTTGTTAACAAAATATTAAACTTGGGCTTCTTGTTAGCAGTATAGAGCTCGAAGTCTCTGATCTTCTTTCTTGCGTCTGTGTTACCCAAGTAATAAATGCAATTGAGATCAGGAGACCATTTTTCAAATGTGTCCTGCCAAGCAGGAATTGTACTCAAGGGAACAACCACCAAGTGAGGACCATTTTGTCTTCTGGCGTAGATTAACCACGATAAGAAAGCGACGGTCTGTACAGTCTTACCCAAACCCATCTCATCGGCCAAGATTCCGTTTTCATTACGTGACCAAAGGAAGGCCATCCAGTTCAAACCAGTCAACTGGAAATCTCTCAATTCACCATTCTTGATGAAAAGTGGCTGCTTGTTCAATTTTTCGAACCTTGGTCTTTGGTTCATTGGATAGTTTGCAGACAAGTTAGGCAAAATCTTCGATTGTAGACGTTGCTGGTACTTGGAAACCTGCTCTGGCGCCAATTCGGCAATAGTTTCGGCATTCTCCCACGACGCTTCGTCGTAATAGAGTCTCTTCCACTTCACCAAATACTGCAATTGAGAAGATCCATCATCTAGCTCCACGCGGTCGCTATCGATGATTCTTTCAACGTGAGTGAATTCATCTTGCTCGTCACGCTTTCTCTCCCGCTCAATATCCATGGCTTCAATGTCCTCTTTGGTGGTCGAAGGGTCATTTCTGATTTCCTGGTCCAACAAAATGTACTGTTTGATGTAGTTGTCGACCTTTCTGAACCCTTTGAAGTCCTTGAGCGTCAGGAAAGATTCCCACGTGTTGTGCAAATGCGACAGGTCGGTCCATTTGACCTTGAAGAGGTAGTCCAACTTAGGTTGACCAGTTACTTCCGCGTTATCTTCGTTGAGCTTATGATCCAAAACAAGATCAATTCCCTTGACGGGCTCGTCCTGCATTGCTTGCTCGTAGTAGTAGTAGTCATTGATGGCCTCTTCGTCACTTTCTAACAAGTCCTCGTCATCATCGTAGTCAACAGCGTAGTTTTTGGCTCCGCTGTTTCTAGTGGAAAAGCGAAGCTCTGCAGGCGGGCTAGGAATGGCTTTGGTCGATGCTCGTTTGTAGCTCTTTGTTCCCTTCTTTGATCTGGCGGCCGCTCTCGATGCGGGCTTAGACTTCTTTCTGCCAACAGAGAAATCGTCGTCGTCTTCATCAAAATCGGACTCTTCTTCTCCAGATTCGTCCTCGTACTCCTCGTACGACACCTTGGGCTTTCTGGAAGTTGGCTCTTCTTCGTCGCTTTCATCCACCATGGCGGCGACCCTACGTTCCCTGTGGGAACGCCGAAGGCCATAGAGTTCTGGATTAGCTTCGATTTCGTCGTCTAACTTGACCATTTTTAGTGTTCCGTTGTCAAGAAAAGTGTGGTAGTGAAAATGAGTGGGGCAGCACTAATTAGTGTGGTTAAATGCACGGAAAACACGCCCTTTGGCTGAAGATCCTCGTAGATTTCAAGTGTGGGTGAGCACAGTATCACCAAAGATCAGCTGTTGTAACACGAGAAAAAGTGAACGCAAGAAAGAAAAACAATTATTGGGGTATCAATAATTGCTGCGGAGTGATATTAGATGCGATGGCTTTCAAGTGCAAATGAGGTTGGAGCGGGTGTGTTCGATTGATGTTTCCCTGTTTGATCGGTGTAGGTGATCGTGGGAAAAAAACAGTGGGAAAAAATTTGGACGAAATTCCATGCGCCAACAACACGCTCCCCTCGACTTTTGAGTACAACACGTTAGAACTAGCAACTACACTTCGAATCGACTACAATCATTACTAAATCAAATGGACGTACTTTAGCGGAACCTGATGGGAATTTCCATCTTGTTGAACTCAAGTCATTCAATTCGACTCCGCCGACTATAAAACCTGTAAAGAAAACCGTGCCCATAATAGAGCTTCACGGTCTTCGTCGAATTGTACGTCAGTTCCATGACCCAAAACTAACGATAGAAAAAAAAAACGGACCGCTAGTCCGAGTTCCCATCGAATATCAGCAGGAAGCGAAGAACGCGTTCGTTATTGCTGTGTTCCGTATCCACCATGGCATATTTGGCATTGTAAGTCCTCACACACCCATAAGAAAGAGGCTGGTTCCCTGTTATCTCGGACATGACGCGTCTTCCTCGCATTCGGCGCCGTTGTGGTGAGCGTGGTGGGCTCTTTCGACATATTCCTAGTGGAGGAAACGCTGAGAGGCACAGTTAATATTTCCGACTGAGGCAGACGTAACACGGGGATACCCACATCCGGAAGATACTTTGTGGTTGCAAATCGCCGAAAAGCAGCTTCTTACGCCATTAGCAAATCGGTTGAGTAAGCCTTGGCCTCTGCCTTCAGAAATACTAAGGGAACCACGCCAATTCAGGGATGTCTCTCTCTTGGCCACTGCAGAGCAGAAATGGAAAGGCTTTGCTGATTGAATTAATCAGTATACTTCATTTCTGACCAATATGAGACAATGGAATCTAACAGATAAGGTTGAATACCACAACAAAGTGGACAACAAACAGACTCTGTGCCACCAAAGTCTATCTAAAGGGAGAAATCCCTCTGTATTATGAATAGACCAAAACTAGGGCTTAATCATTCAGGAAAAGGCCATTTTTTTCGGTGGTGAAAATAGTACTTCTCTATAGAGTAGAAAAGAACAGGAGACTGGCGGGGGAAAATACAGGGGTGGAGAACATTTTTCCTTCAGCCTTTGTGCCGGTGCACGACCGTCCTTTGAGCTAGACGATCCGGAGTATACTTGAGAACCAAAGTATACTGCAAATAGGTCTGTAGACGTACCGAACGGATATATATGAATGTTCAGAACCTACTCGCTATTATAATTATCCTGTTTTTCGGTCGAAGAAAAAACAATTGACTTTGCAATTAGCAATATACAAACGTACTCTCCATCAGTTTGCAAAATTACTGCAAACTGTCAGCTATTCGCGGCTATGGCATTGTAGTTAATTATGAATTACAGACATAACTTTCATCCGTCTGATTTATATTGTGATATTTTAAGGGAAATAAAGCCTTTAAAATTGATTTTCACTGACATGATGTAAAACTCAATTTGAAATAGCACTGCCTAGACCCTTAACTCCGGTCACCATACAACAACTGACGAATATTGCTACGCGTACGAGATTTGGAAGCTCAAAGCATACGTGAGAACACACACCGAGAATAAGCCATGGAAACTACGTAGACAAACAGATTTGGAACAATTGAACGCAAATTGCGGTTGCTAGCGACCCCATTCTAGCAATGAATTACTTAGTGTGGACCAATGAGCGCACGTCCCTTAGTAATGTGCTGGTATTAACTATGGCGCGCACGCGATGGAGTAAATAACAGCACTAACATCGCGAAAAAAAACATTTGTAAAGGTGAAAAAAATTGTATGAAGGAGCCACACAAAAAAAGTTCTGAAACTTCTTTCAAGCAAAAATTTTCAACCAAACATGAGTGGAAAAGGTGCCAACAAGAACGCTCCAGCGTCCAAAGGTTCAAGAATTGCTATTGTCAGCACCGACAAGTGTAAGCCAAAAAAGTGCAGACAAGAATGTCGCAAGGGCTGTCCAGTTGTGAAGACGGGTAAATTGTGTATTGAGGTCACTCCCGCATCCAAGATTGCTTTTATTTCGGAAACCTTGTGTGTTGGTTGTGGTATCTGTGTCAAAAAATGTCCATTTGATGCCATCAACATCATCAACTTGCCTACCAACTTGGAGGCTGAAACCACCCACAGATACTCTGCCAACTCGTTCAAATTGCACAGATTGCCTACTCCTAGACCAGGCCAAGTGTTGGGCTTGGTCGGTACTAACGGTATCGGTAAGTCGACCGCGTTGAAGATCTTGGCCGGTAAGCAAAAGCCCAACTTGGGCAGATACGACGACCCACCCGACTGGGAGGAGATTTTGAAGTACTTTAGAGGTTCTGAATTGCAAAACTACTTCACCAAGGTTTTGGAGGACGACATCAAGGCCATTATCAAGCCTCAGTATGTTGATAACATTCCAAGAGCTTTGGCCAAGTCCCCCGTGAAGGACGTTGCCGGTATTTTGAAGGCTAAGTTGCAGAGACCAGAAGACTGGAAATACATCTCCAGACTTTTGGAGATTGCACCAATTCAGAACAGAGACATTGCCAACTTGTCTGGTGGCGAGTTGCAGAGATTTGCCTTAGCTTTGACTTGTATCCAAGATGCTAACGTGTACATGTTTGATGAGCCTTCTTCGTACTTGGATGTGAAGCAGAGATTGAGAGCGGCCGAGAGTATCAGATCTTTGTTGGATCAAACCACATATGTCATTTGTGTGGAGCACGATTTGTCGGTGTTGGACTACTTGTCCGATTTCATCTGTATTTTGTACGGTGCCCCATCTGTCTACGGTGTTGTGACCTTGCCTTCTTCTGTCAGAGAAGGTATCAACATCTTCTTGGACGGTTTCATTCCAACGGAAAACATGAGATTCAGAGACGAGTCCTTGCAGTTTAGATTGGCTGATGCTGCGGATGGCTTGATCTTGGACCACTCCAGTGCGCTCGAATACCCTGACTTGGAGAAGACCCAAGGTGATTTCCACTTGAAGGTCGAGAAGGGTGAGTTCACCAACTCCGAAATCTTGGTGATGTTCGGTGAAAACGGTACCGGTAAGACTACTTTCTGTAAGATCTTGGCCGGTGCTTTGGAGCCAGATGGAAAGACCTCTCTTCCAAAGATGAACATTTCTATGAAGCCACAAAAGATTGCCCCCAGATTCCCTGGTACGGTGAGACAATTGTTCTTCAAGAAGATCAGAGCCGCGTTCTTGAACCCCCAGTTCCAGACCGATGTCGTTAAGCCATTGAAGATTGATAATATCATTGACCAAGAAGTGCAAGTGTTGTCTGGTGGTGAGTTGCAGAGAGTTGCCCTTGTGTTGGCATTGGGTATCCCGGCCGACATCTACTTGATCGATGAGCCTTCTGCTTACTTGGATTCCGAGCAGCGTGTGGTTTGTTCTAAGGTGATCAGAAGATTCATTTTGCATTCCAAGAAGACTGCGTTTATTGTGGAGCACGATTTTATGATGGCTACTTACTTGGCAGACAGAGTCATTGTGTTTGAGGGTACTCCATCCAAGGATGCTTTGGCCAAGGCGCCAGAGTCTTTGTTGACCGGTTGTAACAGATTCTTGAAGAACTTGAACGTCACCTTCAGAAGAGATCCAAACTCGTTCAGACCTAGAATCAACAAGAAGGACTCCCAGATGGACAAGGAGCAAAAGTCTGCTGGAAGATACTTCTTTTTGGATTCTTCCGAGTTGTAAGACCTGCTGGTTGTCGCAACGTTTAGGGTGTCCTGTCTGGCGGGGCTATTTGGGACTTTAATTTGCATGTACATTAGATTAACTGCATCATTGGTCTGCTGTGTATGGTTTGTCTTCATTTTCGATGTACCATAGAGGTGGCCTATATTCTATAGAATAATCGCTATTAATTATGAAACCGGTGTAGAGTAGGTTTCGAGCCGTTTACCACGAGCGAACCATTTCCGATGACAATAGGTCTATTAGCTTTAACGACGATTCGAATGCGAGAATACAGATACGCGAACACCGGAGCGCGCGGCCCCATAACAAACACTAACAAAATAGAAAATGAAGAAAAAATCCAAACATGGTCACGTGAAATCCACATGCAAATCACATGTACAACTCACTTTTTCCTTTGGTTACTACTGTTCCACCGCCGCCAATAGAACACAATAATGGCCTCGGAACAGACGCTCATCGTGGAAGAGCGTGAGAAGAAGTTACGAGAGCTCTACTATCTTTTTTCCAACCCGCTACAATCCCTTGATGACTACAAAAGCAACCTTTTGGAGGGCGCAGCCGCCCAATTCCTAGCAGACAATGATATTTCCAAAAATGGCTCGGTGGTGTTCAAGGCGATCCCCGGGGTGTCAAACTACGAGAATTTGAAACGGGAGATGACAAGTGCTATCCAAGAGGAGTTGTATGGCATGTCAGTGGGGATGAAAAGAACCGCAGAAGAAACAGATGAACTAGAACCATCTAAGATCCGCAAATCCAAAACCACCCACTATCCAAGTCGGTTAATGCCAGAATTGCTGCAAAACAAGCGTGCGAGAACTGGAGTGTCCTCTCTTAAGTCACAAATCGATGTTTTGGAGGAGGAAACAAACAAGTTTCTCGATAAGAATATCAACGACTTGGAAATCTTGTCGCTACCAGAGCATTACCCTACAGACGTTCACAATGTGTCATCATTAGCAGAACTATACTATCTCACACAAACGCTCCCTCTCATTAAGCTTTTACCTGGCTCGCACAAAACACTTATGACAGAGAACTTTGAGCTGGCATTACTCGAAGGAAAAGTAGCAGTGCTCTACTCTCGAATCGAAGAGTTAAAGCGGCAGAAAAAGTGGTCTTTGCGCCAACCATTGAGATACTACGATCCGTTTGTATACTCCAAGAAGAACAAGAAGTCGAAACAAGTCCACTGGGATACGCTCTTAGACGAAGCGAAATGGATGGCCACAGATTTCAAGGAAATGAGTAAATTCAAGCGCGCATGCTGTTTTGAAATTGCCCAGGCGGTACAAGACTACTGGTCCTACGGTAAGATCATGTGCGTTAAGACGCGGCCGATCAGACACATTGATAGCGACATGCAAACTGGAGAAGGAGAAACAATTGCAGCCGAAGCGGGCGTTCCTGGTGAAGCTACCACTGCGGTTGCGGGAGAAGCTGAAGTGCCCGCTGAGACTGTTCTGGTTACTGAGCTTGTTGACGAGCTTGTTGAACCACAAGCCCCAGTAGAAGCAGCAGAGGCAGACGTCAGCCAGGATGCTGACGTTGAAGCTGATTCCTCGCAAGACAGAGAGAGCGAGGAGGAGTTCCATGACCCCGAGCCGGAAACGATCGATATTAGCAAGCTTTTAGAGAGAGCCAATCCCGCGGATGAGATTGTGCCTCCAGCGCTCCCCACATTCTCCGAGTCAGATCTTCAGGCAATGGGAGTTTCTCCTGCAAGCAGAGGTCCGTTCAAAACCCACATCACCCTCAAGGAGCTCAAGAAGATTGATCAGTCGATCATCCTCAATCTTCCCAAGTTCACGGCCTTTGACGACGACGTCATTGGACAGCAGCATCCGGCCCTCAAGACCGGCGAAAACTCTATCGTTCCTGTGTCGCGCATGCTTCATCCATTTGACGCAGACGATAACTGGTATAAGGTTGTGTTGAAGGATGATACACAGTCGGCGGCAGCAAAACAACCACAGGGACTCCCCGAGTTCCAAAAGGGTCTATTTGGAGTACAGTCGCACCGGCGGTTTAACTACTTGAAGCCACCCAAGCCACCCAATGTCAAGAACATCAAATATCGGTCGCCCACCATCTGGCTCCCGCAGGATGATAAGTACTTGATCCACTACGTGGCGGAGTATTGCTTCAACTGGGACTTGATTGCGGAGAACCTCCAGATGCACTCGTCCACATTGCGCAAATACGAGCTGAACATCGAGCGCCGTACACCATGGCAGTGTTTCGAACGCTACATCCAGCTCAACGAAAAGTTCCAGTTCTCCGACATGAAGGGCCACAATGCATACCAGGCACAGCAGTGGCTTGAGCATGCACACAAGGCGCAGCTGACGACCAAACGGCGCATATCGCCCCTCGGTGTGGGCAACGAGTCCATCCAGCGGGGCCATCGCCGTCTCCGGTGGGCGTCGATGTTTGACGCGGTGCGCAAGACCATGCGTCGCCGTGAAGCCGCCGCGGCCAAGGCGTCGCACCGCCGCAGCACTTCGACCACTGACTACGGCGGCGCCGCCGCGTCGGCATCGGGCATGAATGCTGCTCGTGCCTCTGACCGCACTCCAACGCCATCGGAGCTCTCCAAGCTCAAGTTCGACCGCGACAAGACCATTCAGGAAGCGTACATGAACCAACAGGCCACGCGGTCGCGCATGATGACGGCAGTGTCGCTGAAGGCACCCAGCTCTGCGCCAGGAGCCTCTTCTGCCGCCGATCCGGCCGCCGCAAGACGTGGGTCGCAAGTGCCCGGCCGCCCGCTCATGGGCAGCGCCGCGCCTCGCCCAGGAAATATGACAATGCCATCGTCTGCGCCCCAAACTACGCCCCAAGGCAAGCTGCTTCTTGGCAACATCAAGCGGCCCACCACCCCCAACGGCACTCCATATACGGTGGAGCAGATCCAGCAGCTCCTTCAGATGCAAAAGCAGCGGCGCATGATGCAGCACAACCAGGCGGGCAAGGCCACAGTCGCCCCCGGCGCCACCGCCGGTGCGCTTCCATTGCAAGGTGCTGCTGTGCGCAAACCGGTGCCTGGCCCAGGGTATGTTGGCACCAGTGCTGGTGGGCTGTCGTCGGCTATGGCTGCTGGGGCCAAGCGGCCAGTGGCGGCGCCTGCCAAGGGCCGTATCCAGTTTGCACCGGCGCAAGTGTCGGCCATAATCAACTCCATCCAGCAGAAGAACCCGAACTTGACCAAGGAACAGGTGACCAAGCTTGCGGCATCGTACTTGGCCAACTTGCAGCAACAACAGCAGCAGCAGCAGACGCGGCTTGAGCAGGCTGGGCGGCCTGGGCCTGCCCCCACAGCACAACCAGGGGGTGCTCAGGCACGGCAACTTCAGCTCCAGCGCCAGAAAATGGCGGCGCAGGGCAAGGAAATGGATGCGCAGACACTTTCGAAGATGCACTACGAAGAGCGCAAGAAGTTGATGATGCAGACGGCGCCCCAAGGATCGGCGCAGTACTCTTCGTCTGAATCGGCATCGCCCAGCGTGCGTCGCCAGAGCCCCAGTGCACGGTCGTCTCCCCAGACTTACAACTCGGGCTCAGGGCGCAAGAAAGAATCGCAGTGAGTACGGAGGATTGATCCACCGCACTACGGTCTAGCACACCATTGGGGGTCTTGGGAGCCAGTGTATTCGTAGAGATCATATGCGATGCGGCAAACTACCGGAGAAGACTAAGCGACTCATTAGCGCAAGAATCCAGGACGACATTCAGGTGCCCCCCACTGGTCACACCCAATTTATCACTGCAGTGTCTTCAATGCTCAGTGATATTTGCATCTGATTACCGAATAGTCATTTAGTTCACAATTCAAGTAATGGCAAGGGCTTTCTTGCGTACACAAGTAGCTATTGCGCACTGATGCTAGTGAATTTCTCTCCGCACGATGTAGCCACTACACATGTCACGGAGTGCCTAACTAGTCACTCCGTTCACCCAGTCAACCCTAGGTCGGCACTCGATACTCAGCAAAGGCTCGAACAAGATTTGCATCATACCAGCAATTCAAATGCAAATTAAATTTCAAGCCATTACCCAAGCTGTTCCACAAATGCCAGTGCGCGTATCTACGTACATACAACACCACACCAAAACACTGAGAAATCTCCACCAACATCTCCACAATAATCGGCAAAAGTGCCCAAATCCACCACGCAATTCTAGCCAGCAACTCTCCTCAATCTCAAACAATGACACCCCAATCTTTCTCCCCAACCCACTTCGGAATGTCTATTCTCCTCCAAGTTGGACTATCGCAGAGTGCACAGGGCACTGCGCGCACATCACCACTTGCTCCAACTCCACCTTTCGAATCCTCTCTACCACTTCTTTTCCCGCTGGTTCCACCCCCATGCCACCGAGCTCGGTCTCGCGCGAAGGTTCCGAACCCCGAAACCCCATGCTGCGGCTTGTGCGCGCGGTGGTTCCTCGGCGCGTGTTCCGCTGGCTCTACTCGTTTTCGCTTGCCATTTTTGTGGTGTTGACCACGGTGTTTGTGATCACTTCGCCGCTGGATATTGCGGTGCAAACATGGCTGGCGCGGTTGCTGGGAATCAAGTTGCTAGTGATTTTTGCAGCGTGCGCGCTCATGCTCGTGTTGCTGTTTTTGCTCTACTTCACGCGGTTGTACAAGTACCGCGTGGCCATCAACCACATCCCCGCGCGGTCGGCGTACGTGCCGTTGGCGCGCGGCGACATGGCGCGCGAGGTGTTGGCGCATGTGGAGCGCGGGTTGCAGTGGTGCGTGGGCGACGTGCTGCGACGTGCGGGCCCCTTGCCCAACCGCGCCGCCGAGTTGCGGTACCCGGGAATGGCACCGCCGGAGTACATCCAGCACCGCAACGTGAGCATGGGCCAGCCGCACGTGGGCAATTTCTTCCCGCCCAACTGTGTTTACGAGGATGTGGTTGATAGCTTGGGGTTGCGGCTCCGGTGCGAAGGCTTTATGCTCACCACTGCCAAGATTCCGTGTTACTATACCATGCGCGAGACGCTCTTATCCGAGGCGTCGAGCGAGCGAGCGCGGGCGCAGGCGCTCCAGATGGCGCGGCTCTACGAGTCGCTCAAGTACGGGCCGGATTTGATCCGCGAGCAGGACTTGGCGGCGTTGTTGGTGGCGTTGGACCGGCTCTTGTTGGATGTGATTGGCAACCACCCGCTCCACCCGCTCCTCGATAACGCGGAGACAGAAAACAAAGACTCGGCAAATCACTCTCTAGAAAAGCACGCGTCACCAAGACTGGCGTACCCAGAAACCCTGGAGCACGTCAGCCGCCTCCCGCTGCTTCACCCGCCGCTGCTCTACCTTCCGTTCCACCACCACCGCCGCCGCCGTCGCCTGCAGAGCCTGCTACACTCGGGCCACTCACAGGCGCACTCAGACGAAACGTCCACGTCTGGGTTAGTGGTGCCGTATGGGCCACTTGAGGTGTCGCCGAGCATGCGCGGGTCCCGCCGCTCACTCGCCCGCACCAATACACGGGAGTCGGTGGCATCGCGCAGCACCACCGGCTCGGTGATCAAGGCGCGCCTAGCCTACACCACCGCGTCGCGCACCAGTTCGCGCGCGCTGTATCTGGACTAGGCGCCGCGTCGACTGCAAATATATTGGCGGCCTCTAGGCTGCAAATGGCCACCCACAAGTCCACAGAGACTCTGCACCGGGCACGCCTGTCCATTTCACATGTTTTTCTTCACAGGGACCATGTCACATGCGTGTTCCCCCCACCCTTCGTTGCAAATACCCAAAAATGCCTCCTAATGTGCATTCTAATTGTTCTTGTCCAAGCCATCCGTTTGTGAACACCCCAGAGCTAAGGTTATAGCCAGAGCCGAATTAGTTTTGGCGCGGCTTGGCAACACCGTCGTGCACAAAGTAGTAGACAATGGTGCCGTCATCGTTGGCAATCGCCACTGTGATCCGCCGCGGTCTCGCCCCCCGGGCGGCGGCAAACCCGAACCATGCGTCAATTTGGTCGAGCGATACCTCAGCCTCGGCCATGCTGCATGGCACTACCCACTCCTTTTGTCTGGCGCCATCCTGTTCGTCGAGCTTATATGGCGGATACCCGCTGAGAACCACAAGCCCATTGGCCTCATGTTCCGTGACGTCTGTCCAAAGGTTGTAGTGCACAAGGTGCGTGCACACTCGCTGCAGCAAACTCATTTTGATTGGTAGCACAACGTGAGCAAGAGCACTTAGGGGTAGTGAAGAAGCGTTGGGCCACAGCCATTGCCCGCCATTGCGCGGGATCAGACACGACACCCGTGCCTCCCGGTGCAGAGTTTTCAGTGCCGCTCCATTGCTTCTGCGGTGCCTGCAGCGCCTGTACTGGCGGCAGGCCGGTCGGAGTCTAGACCTCTGTTCGATGGAGATGGGCGATCTGGGTTGATCCGCCCCGCCTGCTAAGGTTTTTTTCCGATTTAGGCATGGTAATTAGACTTTGTTACAATGGTGCTTGGCCCCACCATTCACGTCCACGGGCTGCAGACGGTCGGATTTTTTCTCGCTCTGGACCTGGGGAAATCGCCCAACATGGCATCGGTGGCAATATAGGGGTAGTCTTCGTCGGTATCCCGTCTTGTGTCACTGGCTGGACCGGTACCGGTGTGCAGATGGTATCACCGAAGCATCTAATAAATCATTGGTGGCACCTTCTGTGTGCCGGAAAACTGTTGACAGCGGTTGCAGTGCAGAGTCTAGATCTCGCGCGATGCCGGCGGTGTTCACCGACATATGAAGTACAGGCTTAACAAAAGAAACTACACCGTTGGCGATGTTTTTTCCATTGCACGTATTTCCAACTATATAAGAATGGAGCCTTTCCACATGTGGTAGCGTGGTATTCCGAAACGAAACAAATTTTCAACTGATCCGAGTCTCCTTCTCTAACGACTCTCTCTTTTTCTTACTTTCAACTGTCTTCACTCTTTTGACGGTTCTCTCTTCCAACCAGATCTGCTTCAAACTACGCAGATCTATTCGCTCTTTGCCGAAGCACTGCTCTTTGACATTCCTTTGATTCATTCTCTTGTTTCATTCGTTTAACTCTCCTTGACTCTGTCACTCTTTGACTCGATCAGTTGATCTCAAAACCTGCACCATGATTTTTGCACCCATTTTGTTTTTGGCTCTCTCAGTCGCTGCCCCAACGAAGAGAGCAAACACTTGCAAGTTTCCTTCCAGCGATGGATTGGTGCTGATTACTCCTAACTCCAAAAATGCCGGCTGGGCCATGTCCCCTGACCAGCAGTGCACTTCTGGTTCTTATTGTCCATATGCCTGTCCTCCAGGCCAATTGATGACCCAATGGGACAAATCTGCCACCAGCTACACTTACCCTGAATCCCAAAACGGTGGGTTGTACTGCAACGATGATGGAACAGTGTCCAAGCCATACTCTGACCGTGGCTACTGTGAAGACGGAACTGGAACTGTGGTTGTGGACAACAAGGCTGACGACAATGTCGCATTTTGTCAAACGGTTTTGCCAGGCAACGAGGCCATGTTGATTCCAACCAATGTCGATGGTGGCAAAACCCAGACTTTGGCTGTTCCTGACGAGAACTACTGGGCTTCCACGTCGGCCCACTACTATATCAACCCATTGGGTGTTTCCACTTCTGACGGCTGTATTTGGGGTGACCTGAGCAAGCCTAACGGTAACTGGGCGCCATATGTGGCTGGTGCCAACATGGATTCCAGTGGAAACACCTATGTGAAGATTGGATGGAACCCAGAGTATGTGGAGGCGTTTAGCGACAAGCCCAATTTTGGTATTCGTATCACATGTGAAGACGGTGACTGTAACGGCTTGGACTGTGAGATTGACCCTTCTAACGGTGTTAACCTGGTTAGTGGTGCAGATGTGAGTGAAGGAGATGGTGCCAAGTATTGTGTGGTTACGGCAACCAACAAGGCCAAGGCCAAGATTGAGGTTTTCTCTGTTTAAGAATTTATGGGATTCGTTTGTGTTTGGTTAGGTTTTAGTTTGGTTAATAAAAGTTTGGTTTACTAGAAGTGTTGGGGTTTGGCGAATGAGTAGATTTGAACTGGGATCGGGGAAAGAGTAGAGGGCTGGCGACGTTGGTAGTACAGGCGTAGGCTTTTGGTACAGCGGTTTGTTCGTGCAGTAGTTGATTTCTTTAGTACAGTCGTCTGCTCGTGAGTAGTCTATTTTTTTAGTACAGCAGTCTATATTTTTAGTACAGCAATGTGTTCTTTTAGTGAGTAGTCTGCTCTTTTAGTAAACCAATCTGTTCTTTTAGTGAGTAGTCTGTTCTTTAGTAACTAGCCTGTTTTTTTGGTACAGCAGTTTGTTCTCTTAGTACAGTCTGTTCTCCCTTAGTCTGTTCCTTTGCATATTATTTTTGTTTCGAAACAGTTGTTGTGGATACTTCTAACTGACCTGTGAAGGATCTGTGAGGTACAGTGATTCACACAATCACACTTTGACATAATCAAACTTTGGTTTTCTACCTTGTTCTACTCGCACTGACTGGAGAACCCTTGTCTCATTCCAAGACGGTACTAACACACCAGGCTGTGACAGATTGCCAAAGCTCCGGCGGATTCAATCTTGTCCGCGTGGGGCGGCGCGCGGCTAAATATAGGTGCATGGAATGGTGCATATGGCACGGTTGTGAGTGGATGTGTGAAGCCAAATACGAGTGAGGATGGTGAGAGGCGCACCTGGACGAACACGAACTAGCCAATTGGGGAACCAGGAATATTGGACCCGCCGTTGCCCCACTCCGGTGTCGTGCGGATTATCCGTCAGACTGAGGTCACCCTGTGTGGAAACCACCAGTGGTGTCAGATAGGGTGAGCCGCGGGTCTACCGAGTCTGCCAGATTGGGTGTAGAGGCGGTGTAGTAGAGGCGTAGAGGCGGTGTCGCAAGCGTGTCGCAAGTGTGTCGCGGCCGCAAGCGCTGGAGGCCGGTGCGACAAACACCCGCGAAACCCGCGCTCGCGCATTTTCGCCGGGTGCCTGACACCGGAGGCAGGGACAATTGGGAGAAGCAGAAGGGCGAGATGGAGAGGTTTTCGGGCGGCGGTGGCGGGCCATGTGCCGTTTGCTCTCCGCTCCTGTGCTCTGCTCTCCTCTCCTCTGCACTGATCTCCTCTCCCCTTCTCTCCTCTCCTCTCCTCCCCATCTCTCGCTTTCCATTTCTCTTCCGCCCTCCCCATCTCCCACGCTTCGCCGGAGTTGCGCGCTTTCGCCGAATGCCACACGGCTGACCACAATAGACACCGAGAACAAAAGACCGCCAAACCCAGTACCCATCCAGCCAGGCTCCCTGTAAAATCGTCCAGACCCTCTCCACTCTCTACCTTCCGCTCTCTACCTTCCGCTCTCTACCCTCCGCTCTCTGCCCTCCACTCTCTACCCTCCACTCTCTGCCCTCCGCCCTCCGCCCTCCGCCCGGACTGCATCCGCCTTGCGACTGGATAATGCTTCTCCTCCCTCCACCTCCGCCCTCGCCATGAACAAACCAACGCCGCTCAAGGTGTTTGGCCGCAGCCACTACGCGTGCACCCGGTGCAAGCTGTCCAAGGTCAAGTGCCTGGGCGAAAAACCCGCGTGCGCAAACTGCAAAACCGTGCACAAGGAAGATCTCTGTGTGTACCCTGCCCGCGACCGCAAGATCGTGATCATGGAGTCGGACTTGGCCAAGCTCCAGGGCCGCGTCGACTACTTGGAGTCGTTGGTCAAGTCCCACACCCCCTACTACGCCGCGCCGCGCCTCGTGCCCGCGGCCGATATCCTCGTGGAACGCCGCCAGGGCAGCGCGCCGGCGCTGGACTCCTACCTCTTGCCCGGCTCCGACGACAAGTACCCGACGTTCCCGCTCTTGTTGCTCTGCGCCCACCACTTGCCTGACGAGCCCTACGCGTGGCTGTTGGTCGACGCGGTGGCGAGCTCCTACGCGGCCGAGTTTTACTTGTTCGACGCGCGCGAGCTCGCGGCGCTGGTGCGGCGCATCTACAGCCTCTTTGGCGCCCGCGACTCGCAGCTGTTGCTGGCGCTCGACCTGGCCGCGCTTCTCCCGTCGTCCGTGCTCTGCCACTTCTTCGCTGTGGTGGCGTTTGGCGAGCAGCTCCGCAACTCCACCGTGGACCCGCTCCAGCAGTCCATCGCCGACATCACCGGCGCGCCCAAACAGGTGCCGGGGCTTGCGTTCTACAACGTGGCGTTGCGCTTGTTCAACCTTGCCACCGAGGAAATCGACCTCCGCTTCATCCAGTGCTCCATTCTCTTGGGCTTCTACGCTACAAACCTCAACTGTCACAACACGGTGCAGACCTTCTTCGGCATCGCCCTCCGCTCCGCCATCACCAACGGCTACCACCGCAACTTCCTGCCCGACCCGGCGTTGCCCCCGGCCCCGGACCTGGACCTGCTCGTGCGCAAGGAAAAGTCCAAGCGCGTGTGGTGGTCCGCGTTCATTGCCGACAACATGTGGGCCGCCAAGATGAATATGCCGGTTCATATTCAGTACTCTGACACGGACGTGGCCCTCCCGAACGAAAGCCCGCTCGACTTGCACGACAACTACAACACAGACCTCTTGGAGGCAAACGTGCACTTGGTCAAGTTCTTGGCCCAGTTCAACAAGCTCATCTACGGGCCCAACATCAGAACCCTTTCCATCAACTACATCAACACCGAGCAGTTCAACCAGAAGCTCTTGGTCAAGAACATCCTCGCCGCAGTGAAAACCATCGTCAAGGACTTTGAGCTGACCGTGCTTCTCAAGTACAAGGACGAAGATCTCATTCTGCCCATAGACAGGATCGTGGGCAACTTGGTGTTGCGCTACAACCAGCTCGTGATCTTGGTCATCACCCCGCTCATATCCATCGCCTTCGACCAGTCCGACACTATCGACCTGGAAATCACCAACGAGGCCCTTGTGGCCGTAGATAAGGCCCTTGAGGTTGCCACCTGCACCATCCTGATTCTCGTCAAGTTCTACGAGCACAAGAAACTCTTTGTGTTGGGCTTCTGGGACAGCCAGAACTTGTTCTCGGCGATCCTAATTCTCATCATGGGCTCGTTCGCCATCGACTGCCACAACGACCTCAACACCGCCATCGCCTTGCTCCACTTCATGGCTGACAGCGGCAATATCAACGCGCTGAATTGCTTTTTGAAGTTGGAGCGCGTCAAGGAAATCATGGACGATATTCCCGAAGCCAAGTTCAATCTTGATTTGGCTTTGGACATTAGAAACTTCGCCCGGGTGCCGGTTCTGAACACAGACCACGCTGGGCCTATCGAGCCGTTCTATCCGCTCAAGCGGGTTTATGTTCTGGGGTTGGCCCAGCGGTACTCTCCGGGTCTGGCAGATCTGTTTTTCGACTGCTTGGGTCTCAACACACTACTGCAGAAATCCCAATCCACATTATCCACCATGGCCCGCACTTTGGTGGGATGGGATTCCTACAAGGGAATGCCCATCCATGTCAGCGGCACGGGTCGTGTTGAGCCTCCCTTACAAGGCCCCTCCTCCCAATCTCAACTTAGCGAGTTGAAAATAGTAGACTTGATCTAGAACATAAATAGCTATACACATACTAGTACAGGCCGTGCACCCGAGAATGCCCGTATGGCTATCGATCGATTATTCATTGAAATGGCCTATATAGAATTTACCTATCACACACTTCACAGACCACTCAAATAAGATTACCCATACAGGTTAGATTACCGGCTCACACTATACATTATTCATTTATATCGCCCATATATGCCAATACAAAGCGATGTTGCTCAAGCGTTTGACCATTCGTCATCACCGTCGGTATGGAAGTTGAACTGGTGGTCCTCCAAGTGCTGCTCGATCAACTCTGTCCACGGCCCCACGAAATCCAAACCGATGTTTTTGTTGTTGGCAAACCAGTCCATCACCTCACTGTCGCCCAAGATTCCGGGGTCCGAATTTATGTTAGTCGAGTCCAACGGCTCGTACGCTGGTTTGACTTTTGGCATGGGGAACGAGTCGCCCAACTCTGGGGGCGCATCTGGATTAGTCGAATCCTTCGGACTTTCGTTAGACACGTACGCCGATGAGTCGCCCGCATCGCCCGGCTTGGACATCTTTAGCTTGCCGCGCATTTCCGAGTACAAGTACATGAGCACGTTGGAATAACGGGTGCAGAGATGGAGCTCATCTGGAGAGCAGTCACGTAGCGTGATGGCGGCCCGCTGGATACTCAGAGCGATCTCCTCCACGGAAATAAGCGAGAGTGAGAGAATGGTGGAGTCGAACGTATCGACACTGGAGCCCTTGGGGGCCTCGGCACTTCCCTCGGACGACTTGTGGGCCGTGATGGTCAAGTAGCACTTGACAATGAAAGCCACTGCCCGCACGATACGCGTAACCCAGCGCACGGGCATGAAGCGCAACATCTTGAGGCGGTGGACCCTGTGGGCCACCAGCAAGATCTCGTTGGCGGAAGTGAAGGCCTGCTCGATGTACTTCGCGCTTTTGGAGATCTCGTCGAGCTTCAACGTGAGCTTGCCGTCGCGGAACGAGTCGCGGGTGCGCGCGGACGGGCTCAACGCCAACGAGTAGATGTATAACTTTGTGTAGTTGAACTCGAAGATGAACGACTCATTCTGGAGCGCGTGGGCCGCGGTGGCGGTGGCCTTGGACTCCAAGTCGTGCGACGGGTCGAACGCCATGCGGCGGATGGCGTCGCTGGCGGTGGGCACAAGAAGCAGCTTGTACTTGTAGCCCCAGCTGTTGATCATGGGGCTCATGATGGAGAGAATGGCGAGGTTCTGGCGCTGGGAGAGCGCGCCCAACTGGGCCTTGTAGCCGTAGAGCGACTCGTGGCCCAAGGACGCGATCTGGAGCAACTCGATCTGCGCCTTTTGGGCGCGGGTGAAGTGGAGCGCCATCTCCGGCGGCACACGCTTCTGGTCTTCCTCCGACATGTGGAGCACTTTGTATTCATTGTCCTCGCGGCTCTCCATCGCCTCCTCCGATACTTCTTCGTGGTCCAAGCCCACCTCGGCCAACGAGTGGCTCAACATGCTGCGCCGGCTCATGTTCATCACGCTGTTGATCTCAGCAATGTGCGTTGCCAAAAACGTCTTGGAGCTGAGCTCCATGAACCCGGTGTCCTGGGCCAACCGCACCGCGGACCCGATGAGCATCCACGCCATGCGGTGAGACCGGCGCATGGCTCCGAGGCCTGCGGGCTCGTCCGCGCCGCCCAATCCGCCGGCCTTGGTGGCACATGCGGGAGGGCGCGTCTCCGCGGCGTCGTCGGCCCTGTTGGCGTAGTCGGACCACCGCCAGTGGATGGCGCGCGGGTTCCACTCGGTAAAGAGCAAAAACGCAAACACGGTGCCGATGGAGCGCGTGGACGCCTCGGCCCACACCGTCTGCGAGATCAAGCGCTGCACGTAGAGCCAGAGGCGGTCATGGATCTCGATGTTCTTGGCCACGGACGACGGGGCGGTGGGCTCAAGCGAGTGGTAGCGCGACAGAATGGTTAGAATGGCGCAGAGCAAGATCGGGTATTCCGCCAACACCGCCGGCAGGTGGAGAAACTGCGGGATGTGGGGGAAGAACGGGTGCATGGTGGCGAAGAACATGCGGATCAAGTACGCGGCCTCGGACGCGGTCAAGATGCCGTCGGGGCCGATGTACTCGATGTGGGCCAAGTCGTTGGAGCCGCGCGGGCGCACCGCGGCGGCGGATTCGGCCGGCGGCATGGCCAAGCGCTTGTTGCGGGCGATGGGCCGGTTGATGTAGGGGGCGATGGGCGCTTTGGTGGGGAACGGGTCTGCGAACGGCGGCGCCGCGAACTGGGGCAGGCGCGCGTAGTCGGGGCGCGCGTAGTCGGGGCGCGCGTAGTCGGGGCGCGCGTAGTCGGGGCGCGCGTAGTCGGGGCGCGCGTAGTCGGGGCGCGCGTAGTCGGGCGCGGCGGGCGCCTGCCGCAGGAGCTGGTCGTACTTGGCGCGCGCGTCGATGTTGTCGCGGCTGTCGGCAGTGGCGATCTTGCCGGCGGCGTTGGCGAGGAACACGAGCGCGCCCTCCATGGTGGAAAAGTGCTTGGGTTCCTTTTTGGTTCCGGCAGCCGCAGGCGACGTGCTCTCGGCGCCGGGCGACAGCTCGCGCGAGGCGTTGGTGCGAAACGTTCCCACCAGGCGCTTGCGCAGGTCCACAAACACGCAGTCGCGCCGCTCGCGGTCGCACCGGGCGCACCGGTCCTTGGGGTTATCCACGTCGCCCAAGTCGCACTTGACCTTGCGCACGCGGCAGTTGAGGCACGCGATGTAGGTGCGCTTGAACTTCTTGGAGTCCTTCATGGGGGAGTGGGTGTGGTGTAGTGGTACTAGTAGTGATACTAATAGTACTTCGTGACAGAAGTGGTATAGGTGCCACCACAGTAAGACTAGTATGCTAGCGCTCGCAGTGCGTACTAACGTTCCACTGGCAGACCGTAGTAGTGGTACTAGTAAACTTGCAGCCGGCAGTAGTACTGGTGCAGTAACTTGTAGTTGCTTCCGTAGCCACTAGTTCAGGTAGATTCCAGTACCGGTAAACCCGCTAGTACAGACTTGGTGCTAGGGGTAGTGGGTGAGCTGTAGGTGGTAGTGGTACCTAGTAGTAGGACTGGTAGATACTAGTGTCTGGAAAACAAATCGTAACCTCTCCAGACTCTCACACTATGTCAATGGCCAAAGATCACCCGTGGTCAGAATTATGGGTAGTTCCAGGAAGTGCCGGATAGAAAAGCCGCTTGTGTAGAGCAACACCACAAAGAAGTTCCGCAGCGACTTGACGGTAACAAAGGATTGGCTACAGCAGCAGCAACACAATCAGCGGCACGCACAGCAATGGTTCTAGCGACTCCAGCAGTAGTGGGCAGTAGTAGTGGTGAAAGTGGTGGTGGAGAAGTGGTGCAGATGCGCATCAGCGTAAAACGCAGGTCCTCGGCTACAAACGGCATCATAACATAACTGTTCACATTATATAACCCGGTATAAACGTCTACGGCCGCATACAGCGTCCGCGTGCACATTCTCTACTTCTTGTACAACTGCAACTTTTTCACCAGCTCCTCCAACGTCTTCAACTTGGACTGCATCTCCTCCAAGTCCTTGTTTAGCCTGTTTCTCTCGTTGACAATGTTGGTCTCCCACTGTCTGAATCTCTGCTCCTCGGCCTTCACCTGCTCGGTGAAAAACTTCTTCAACGCATCCTCTTCCTCCTTGAACTTCGGGTTGTGCAATCTTCTGGGCTTCTTCATGCCCGCATTCTCCTCTTCGCCTTGGCCGTTGCTCAAGTCGCCCATCTTTAACGACCGGTACGTCTCAAAGTGAACCTCGTTCGTCAGCAAAATCAAGTCCAACATGTTGGTTCGCAAAAGAAGCGACCGCAACTTCTTGAAGTCGCAGTGGTTGTCGTTCTCCACCTCCACCACACCCCATGGGTACTTTCTGCCGCGCACAAAGTTGCCGGGCGACACTTCCACCTGCTCCTCGGACCCAATCACAGAAAATGGCATCGACTCAATAAGCTGCTTCGAGTGGTCCGCACTGGCAGCGTCGTCGAGGTCCAATGGCGGCGTGTATATGTTGATATCCTGGGCCTCGATCACATCGCGGATCCGGCCCTTGAACAAGTCCAACTCGCCCGGCGCCAACGTGTCGGACTTGGCAATCACCGGAATCAAGTTGACGCGGGTCGACAACCGCTTCATGATCTCAATGTCCAACGGCTTCAACGAATGGCCCGTGGGACGGATAAAATACAAGCACGCGTGCACCCGCAAGTCCAGCTTGGACGCTCTCTGCGGCTGTTTCTCCTGCTTCATGTACGACTCGTGCTGGTCGTCAATGAAATCGATAATGGGCGCCCACGAGTCCTGGTTGTTGACATTGTTGCCAAACCCAGGGGTGTCAATGACGTTCAACCGGATGCTGAAGTTTTTCTCCTCCAACAACGCACGCACGATGGAAATCTCCACCGTCTGGTGCGCGCTGGCAAACTTGTTGTGTCTTTCGTTGGGGTCTTCGTGCTGTTTCAATAACGAGTGGAACAATGTGTTGACAAAAGTGGTTTTGCCCAATCCGCTTTCGCCGGCCACCATCAACGTGAAGGTGGCGCCTTGGTTGGACACGATCTTGTACTTTTGATTGGGCAAGTTAGCAATACCAACGGGTTCGGGCATTTTTGATGTTTTTGTTTTTGGGGAGGGGCGGTGCTGACGCTGAAGTGTTTTCAAATCAAAAGGTGGTGGTGTTAACAAAAAAAGGCCCGAGCGAGCGTCTGTGTGCAGTCCGCGCACGCGTCGGTTGTTCTAATTCAGTACTACGGCTAGTCGCTGCCACGGGCTATTGTTTGTTTGTGCCAAGGAGGGGAGATCCAGATTGGCGAATTGGCGGGCAATCACAAATTTTTTCTTCCGTTGATAACCGCGTTTTTGTTCGCACTTGTGCAAATCGGCCCCACACTTGCGGAACCTAAATATCTGTGCGCTTTCCTGACCCGAGCCTGGAGAGACCCGTTTCACCCAGCAATGCACATGTGAACCGAAAACCCACGCTGGGTTAGAAACTACACTTGCTAGAACCCACACAATGTTGGTCCGAGCGGTTGGCACAGTGGAAGGACACCGCTTCGAACCTTGAAGAAACCTTTTTTCTTTCTTTTTATTCGTTTTATTCTGTTGGTGGCTTGGACTCCTTCGTTCATTTTAACTTATTTTCGCATTCGATCATATTCACGATACTCACACCAGCTCCTCTGGTTGCCGTGCACACGCCAATCTTCATAGGAACTGCAGCAAGATAAAAAAAACGTCGAGTAGAAAGGATAGAGAGAGAGAGGGAAGAGAGGTTAAGACGTATAAGTTACAAAAGGCAAGCAGAACTGAACAGAAAACAAAAGCATGAAAGAAGACATTAAACAAAATCGACTAGTTTACTCTTCTTCTGGCTTTGCCTCCGCCGGTTGTGCGTCTTGCTCTTCCTGTTGGGCTGGGGTCTCCGACAAGTCAGTCCACAAGGTTAAGTTATCCCTCAACAATTGCATGATCAAAGTGGAGTCTTTGTAGGAGTCTTCGGAAAGGGTTTCCAAGTCGGCGACAGCATCGTCAAAGGCTTGCTTGGCCAAGTGGCAGGCTCTGTCGGGAGAGTTCAAGATTTCATAGTAGAAGACAGAGAAGTTCAATGCTAAGCCCAATCTGATTGGGTGGGTTGGTGGCAACTCGGTGACAGCAACATCAGAGGCAGACTTGTAAGCCTCCAAGGACAAGTCAGCAGCCTCCTTTCTTCTTTCGGCAATAGCAAACTCAGCCAAGTAACGGTGGTAGTCACCCTTCATCTTGTAGTAGAAGACCTTGGACTCGCCAGTTTGGGCAGAGGTGATCAAGTGGTCGGTCAAGACAGATAAGATGTCCTCACAGATCTTGGTCAATTCCGCCTCAATCTTGGAGCGGTATTCTCTAATCAAGGAAACTTGTTGCTCGTTACCTTTAACTTCTTCCTTTTGTTCGATGGAGGAAACAATTCTCCACGAGGCACGACGGGCACCAATGACGTTCTTGTAGGCGACGGACAACAAGTTACGTTCCTCGACCGACAATTCTTGACCGGAGGAGGCAACAGCCTTCATGTTCTCCACCATTTCTTCATAACGCTCAGCTTGCTCAGCTAACTTAGCAAGGTAGACAGAATCTTCACGAGAGGCGGGCATTTTCTTGGATGGATGTTAGTATATCGATAAACACAAAGGCCCGAGCGCAATTGATTGATAGGGTTCGATAATGTTTACACAAAGTGTGGGTCAGGAAAAAATCTCGACAACTTGGTGGGTCGTGTCCTAATAGCGCGGTGTCGGGTGTACGGGTGCACCAAGGTTTTCGCGCGCCCCCGCCCCCCTCCGAATCCCGTACACAGTCTCGGTCGACGCTTGCCGCCGGGATATACGGCCAAACGAACCAAGCGCCTAATCCAGTGCCTAGTACCGCCCCGGTCACCATGAGCGCCATAATTTCGCTGAAGCCGATCATTCCTGACAAATCCGGAACTGGTGTCGGCGGCAATTTTGGCGCAACAATGGGTGGTAACGGCAAATCAAGACAGCAAACGGGGGGTTGGGGTTGGATCTGAGAAAACACACATCCACGGCTGAGCAAGTAGGCCCCGGGCGCATTGAAAAAATAAGACGGGCAAAAGGTCACGAAAATGGAATCCGCTTGTTTTGACGGCGGCTTCGGCCCACTAACGACAATGGCAGGCGTGGAAATTACGTGTTGGGGCCTACCGCAACCAAAGCCACCACAATATTGAAAACAATTGGCTGATCCCCATGGGGGCCACGGACCACCGGAGGAAGAAAAAAACCAACAGGAGTGGAGGGAGTATCAATCGCTGTGGAAACGGGTGGGGGGAAATTGGAATGGATACATACTAATAAGTGGGGTTGGTGAAAAGAGGATTAGTTCTCGAGTAAAAGAGAAAAGCAAAAACCGCAGGTGATCAGGCTGTCGGGGGCTATTTAGGGCGCGCGAAATTATGTAAGCTGCCCGCAAATAAATGTCGCCGAAAAAAATGTCGCGCGCCTTGTCAAGGCGGGCCCATGGTGCAGTGAGGTGGATCGCATTGTGGAAAAAACCGGCCGCGGGTCATGACGTCAAGTTGCCAGGGAAGGATGTTTTTTTTTTTTTTTTTTTTTCTGGTGTTTTTCTCTTGCCTTGGCCGACGCTGCCCCCGTAGCTTTTCCGAAACCATTTTCCGGCCCGCAGCAGTAGCTGTTCCTATTGCGGCTGAGTCTGTCTTGTTTTGCTTCGGGCGCATGCGCCCCACCCATAACCAACGTCATTGATGGCGTCACATGACAAAACTTGGCCTGGCCGCCGCAGTCCTCAGATCCTCACTTTAGCTGTGCGCAATCAACCTCTCTGCAGAAACACTACTGACGGTTGGTTCCGCAATCTCCGCAGAAGCTTTCGAAGAAGACGCTGCTGCGGTTTTTGGGGATAAGAGAACTTGTCGAGCGGAACATATTTCGCCGGGCGAACGTAGGATTGCATCACCCATCACTACTGCACAACACAGACAGAACATGGCACTTGCCACTGCAATTTGTGGGATCGTGGTCTATTATTTCACGTAACTACTATACATCTAGTCAAGCTGCATGGTCTCCTCCAAGTGCAAGACGTTGTTGTTCAACTTGAACGGTTGAACCTCCTTCACCTTGATACCAAAGCGAGAGTCTTGGACCAACTGGCTCAAGGCATGGACCAAGCCGGCGTATGGGCCGCTCACCTGGTACTTTGAGTGAACCCAACTTGGCGCCACGGCCTTGTTACCGCCGGTCAATCTGAGGGTCTCGTTGGTGATGTTGTTCAACACAACAGTCGTGGACTCTCTGGCCACAGCAGGAGCAGGTGCACCGAACTTCAAGAGCGACTTCAACTTCAACGCGCTCACACCCAAAGCAGGCAATGGCACCTCCTTACCAGGCAACGACAACTTGGCCGCGTCAATACCACGTCTACCGGTAGGGTTGGCGGTGGTCAAGATCTTGGCCAATGGAATGTGCTTGGTTCTTTGGATGGGCTTGGGTCTGGCCAAGTGTCTGTTGCTCAATTCGCTCAAGCCCAATTTGTGGACCTTGATCTCGTCCTTGATCGCCGCAAGCTGCTGGTGCACATTGCTGCTCTCAAAGTCAACGGGGAACGAGTCGCACGTGTGGGTCAACTTGAAGGGGTACACGGAGAAATCTCTGTCAACAACACCCAACAACTTTCTCGCACTCTTCAATCTCAAGTGGTGGGTCACGGCCACATCACGGATGAAAATGGTAGGCTTGTTCTTGGGGTCGTCAATGTCCTCCAACGTAACCAAACCCTTCTCCTCGAACTCGGCGGTGGAACACAATCTCAAGTCGATGTTGTACACCTCACCAGCCTCAATGACAAACTCATCAGTAGGAATGGCACTAGAAACACTGGTGGAGGCACTCTTTGTGTTGTCGTGGACAATCAAGTCCGAGCCGGTGGACTTCCTGAGAAGTTCTGCCTCTTGACTGCTCTCGTCCCACACAACACCCTTGAAGTCCTTCTCCGCAACAATACCTTCGGCCTGGCCAGCCAAGAATCTTCTGACTCTTCTGACCTTCGACCCGGGAACAACCACACATCCAAACGACGCGGCAATGCTGTCGACAACGCTTCTGATGATAGAACCGGTGATGGCACCTCCGGTGTTCTCCAAGCCAGGAATAGATTGAATTTTCTCCGGCGTCAACGCAAGACCCAAAAGGGCCGCCATGGCCTCGGTGGCAATGTAGGTAGCGACAATAGCGTCGGCCTTGGCGCCCAACAAGGGACCTTCAGGCTTGATTTCGCTGTCAATCAACACTCCAGGAGGGTAAATGACAACGGTGTGCGACGACAACGCAGTGTAACCGTCGATTTGGGCACCAAGAGAGATGGTCACAACATCACCGGCCTGGAAAGTGTATTGTGGAGAGGTGCTGTCCAATTCAGGAGAGACATTACTAACAAACTCGTTGATATCGAGCGTAACTGGATGAGCAAGACCCTTTTCTCTGACCTTGCCTTCGTCCTTGTAAACATTGCTGAGCAATTTCATGAGCATGGAGTCACCCAACACACAGAGCTCCTGGACAGAGTATGGTCTTTCGGTCTTGCCCAAGTGGTAGGAGTCATTGATAAGTTGGATCAAGTATTTAAGCGTGGTTTGCGAGATTTGGCCAGCCGTTCTGTATTTTTCCAAAACAGACTCGCTCAACGTATTTCTCTCGTTGAGCAAGATGTTAGCATCATCTTGGTGGACCGCCAACTGCATAATTTGTTGGTGTGGTATGGAGTAGTCAACCTTGATGTAGAAAGATTTTTTCTAAACTATGGAGAAGCGATGCGATGCGACTGCCGGTATAGAACGCTAGCTAAATCTACTGCACTTTCCGGCTACATTCTGAAAACACGTGGATGATACTCCTCACGACAGGGTATGACTTTGGTGGTATCCGCCAGATGAGTTGCTTCTAAGCTGTATAATTTGAGGAAGAAAAAAAAAATTACTTTGGAAAATAAAAAATATATCCTGGTTTGGACAAAAATAACGACAACTGCAGGACTCGAACCTGCGCGGGCAAAGCCCAAAAGATTTCTAATCTTTCTCCTTAACCACTCGGACAAGTTGCCTTGTTTTTATTGTAGGTGAGGCGGGAAGACTATAGCCGTTATTTTAGTGAAAATCAAAAACATGGTTTTGAATAGTTTTCAGTTGTCAGTAGGGATAAACCTACTATTAGCCAGAATAGTAAACACATAGCTAATGGTCTTCTTGTAAGAGATTCTCCACCAAACGATTCTGGTGAGGACAACGTTTTATTCTCAAATGACTACCAAGACATGAATGAATCAACCATGCTAAAAAACCAAGTGGTGATGATGATGTAAATGGAATATGAGGTTTTGGTTGTGATACATTTTCTCTACTTATTTCTTTTTTTTGTTTTATTTTTCGTTACAATTAGAATTATTTGCTTGTATTTGACGATCGTGGGAAAAATGCAAATGTGCGAGCATAAAGTCAAGCTTGTACTTCGTCAATTACGTCTATATAAAATTCAAGATTTCGTTAAGTTTGTCCTTGTTTTCTAGAAGAACAGTGGCGGCTCTGCTCATGGCATTCTTTTTTGAAGCATCGTAAGCGAGCGAAATCACCGTCTCTTTCACTTTCAACTCCGCTTTGTAGCGATTGTTTTCCGCATCAAACGACACAGCGTACTCCGGCGTGAGTCCCAATGTCTTTCCGAAAAATGCATACGCCTCATTCTTAGCGAATTTGTTGGCAAAAACCAGGCTATCTGCGACCAATGGGAAGTCAGTGGAACTGGCCAGCACGATGGATGCCGAAGTAGGAGTATCGCCATTCACTACCGATATTGACCGATCGGTCTCTAGTCTTCGGCGTCCATACTTTTCCAACATTGGCTTATTCTTAAGTGCCTCCATGGCTGCTCTGAGGCCTGCATCCCTTAAACCAGGCGCAACACCCTCACCCAAAATGCTATCTTCCATTATGCACTGCACCTTAAACAAGTCTTGCACCCCATTGCCGTTCTCCACTACCTTATAAATAGGGTGGAGAGAGGCGGTTCCAACCAAGGAGTATAATTCTGTCTTTGCATCTTTATTGATAGGGGTAGACCGCTTGATCTCAAGGGCAGCGGCAGAAAGCTTTGATGCCATAAGTGCCAGGAGCCACAGCTGGACCTCGGACAAATCAAACCCTCTTTCCATTGCCAATGCACCCACATAAGCTTCGAAAATATCGGCGTAAATTTTCTGTTTGCCATTGCGAAGCGCAGATTCGTCTACTTTGCACCGCAAGCTTTGGTCAAACCCGTACTGCGTGGAGAACTCAGCTAAGGTTTTGTTGCTCACGAGCAGAGACCGAATCTGCGAAAGAACACCTTCGTTGGCAAATGGGAACTTCTCGTAGAGGATGAAGGTTACTAGGGTGTTGAGCACCGAGTCACCGAGAAACTCCAATCTTTCATTGTGAGACAGCACAATCTCTTGCTCTGCCAAATATGTTTTGTTGGCCGAAGTAGACTTGTGCTGAAACACACGGGCTCTAAGATGAGCGTCTTTGATCTTTGGCAATTCGGGAAGTTTGCTGGACTGCGCAACCACCTCGTCCTCTTCTATCTCAAGTCCTGCAATGATTTCTTGCTTGGAGATTTTGGTTCTGTCCAATGACTTCCTCTGCGTGGCATGATCGACGTTGTTCTCGAGAATGTCATTGAAAATCTGCATTTGGTTGGACTCGTACAAGGATTTGAGCGATGCCACCAAGTGCAATAAGGTGTTGTTCTGGATCTCTTGGCGGGCAAACTTGTCCACCGTGTGATCCAGGGCATACTCCTTGAGCTTAGCTAAATCAGGAGCCTCTTCCACAATTGTGCGAATATTTTTTTGCAAAGCACGGGCACAGTGTTCAAGTTTGTTGATATCAGTGTAACCAAATACACTGGTTTCTATTGGTGTAGAGTCTTTGGACCCTTTTGACCGCTTCGACGAAGTTGAACCATCGATATCGTCAGTAGGATGCTTTCCAGCTTTTGTAAGCGTGGTCAAGAAATCATTTAAGTTGCTCATCCAGAGTTCTATCAATAGCGGCGAGACTTGACAGGAAAACCTAAGCACGAGCAGATGAGCATGCGGAGTAGCAAAACACCCAGACATCCTACGACTTGAAGCTGTGACGTGTAAATACGTAAACTATAACCGTAGGGCAGAATCCAGTAAGGGTGATTGCAGTGATGTATATGAGGAAATGATTGCAAGTACTGTTTTTTTTTGCTTTTTGTTTTTGTGCATCACGGTTTGCTATAGGGGTGTGGAGTGAGACCAGTGTGGCAGGTGCAAAGAAGAGATTGAGAAACGAAGAGAACACTAGAAAAGAAAGGAACTAACAAAAAGTAACAGAAATGAAAGTAGCACGAAAGACATTAGTTGGTCACTAGAAGAAAACAGCGAGCTTTCGTATCATTTTCTTCCTTCTAACCTAATCTTGTCGTTGTTTCCGTAAGCTCCACACTACTACACCTCTCGAGTCGTGTTTCTACAAATGCGACTGGAAAAAAAGTTGACCGAAAAAAATCTACTACCATAACCAACACCGATAGATGAGGCTCCTCTTAAACCCGTTCATCGGGGCATTTCGCCCCAATGCGACTAGAATGACAGTGAACTCAACCACATTCCCAGCGTCTTTGTCGTTAGCCAAATTTTTTTCGTCGTCTGCGTCGACTTTCCAAGCACAAGCCAACCTGGTCTTCCACTCCCAAGACAGAAAGACCACCAAGCACGTGTTGTCGAGAAAGACGTTCTTAGTCGACTACTACAAGTACCTAAATGACACCAACGACATTGTGTTGTATGTGCACCACAATAACTTGGTCAAGGCCGATAATGTCAAGGTCAGAAGCGAGTTGGAGAAGTTGGGTGTTAAGATGACGTACATCAGAAACAGACTTTACGACGTTTACTTGCGGTCTGCCCACGAGGAAGACCCGGCCTTGCATAAGAACACATTGAAGAACAAGAACGTGCAACATCCATTGTCCGTTTTGTTGAACGGTCCTACCGCGATTCTCACTATTCCCAAGTGTGAGCCCAGCGTGGTGGCACAATTGATGAAGGTGTTGAAGCAAGCGGGCGAGAAGCTTATCTTGATCGGTGCCAGAATCGAAACCTCCGTCTACAACATCGACGAGGTGAACCAGTTCAAGGACTTGCCAAACAAGGACCAGATGCAAGCTCAGTTGGCCGGGTTGTTGACTGTGTTGGGTGGTGCCGGTTTGGTTAGAACGTTGGAGTCCAACGGAACCATGCTTTACTTGACTTTGGAGCAGAGAAGAAAGGACCAGGACCCTCTGTCCGAGGAGTAAGTCATTATTCATAACGTGTAAATAGAATACCATACTTGGAGAGAGAGTAGAGAGGATCAGGGTAGAGAGAAGCAGGGTAGACTACTGAAGAAAACAAATAGAACAGAATTGTGCCAAACAAATTCCGACAACCGCATTTTTTCTTGTAATGTATAGGTGGAGAACCCGGTCGCTCAAGACGTAGATGCTCATCTCATGCCGGAATGGGAAAATTTCAACCACCTTCTCGTTACTACAAAATGGCCAAACCAGCCACCCCCAACCCCGTCAAGGATAAAGAAACGCAGTTGCGTGAGCAAAAGGACTCGGAGTCCAAAAGAAGAGCCTACAGAGACAAAAAAGAAACCACCAGAAAACAGCTCAAGCATGCCCGCATCGAAACCCCCACTCCAGAGCCAGATTCGGTGGATTTGCCCAGAAAGCGTTTCTACAGACAGAGAGCACACTCCAATCCATTTTCGGATCACAGACTAGACTACCCCAAGGATCCAGACAGCATGGACTGGCAGAAATTGTACCCCCACTACTACAACAGCGAAACACAGAAAATGACCCGCAACGTCGAGTTTGCCGATATTGGCTGTGGCTACGGTGGATTGCTCATCAAGTTGGGTACCGAGTTTCCTGAAACTTTGAGTTTGGGTATGGAGATCAGAGTGCAAGTCACTCAGTACGTGGAGGACAGAATCATTGCGTTGCGGGAGCAAAACAAGCAAGAGGAGCTCTACCAGAACGTTGCGGTTTTGAGAGGAAACGCCATGAAGTTCACTCCCAACTTCTTTCACAAGGGCCAATTGTCGAAGATGTTCTTCTGTTTCCCTGACCCCCACTTCAAGCAGAGAAAGCACAAGGCGAGAATCATCACCAATACGTTATTGACCGAGTACGCCTACGTGTTGAGAGAAGGTGGTATTGTCTACACCATCACCGATGTGGAAGATTTGCACCATTGGATGGTAAAGCACTTGACCGAGCACCCGTTGTTCGAGAGAAAGAGCCAGGAATGGCAGGACCAGGACAAGTGCGTTGAGCTCATGTGGAATTCCACTGAGGAAGGACAAAAGGTGGAGCGGAACAAGGGTTCGAAGTTCATTGCATGTTTTGAGAGACTCCCCACCCCGGAAGATTGCGATTGAGCGCAGCAAAAGAGTAGAAACTTTTTTTTTTTTTCACGTAGTGATTAGTGCAATAATATATAAAACATCAACTGCAACAACAATAACTAGCAACTTAGCACAGTATAAACTCAGCATGCTCAACACAGCCATCGCGGCATAGCATCAGCGCGGCTATCCACACAGTAGACACTCAACACAGCATACTAGCCCACTTACAAAGAAGGCTCAGGGACCTTCTCCTCCGCCTCGTCAACAACCTCAGAGACAGAAGGGGTGGAGGCAGGAACCTTAGGGAATTGAGAAGAGCCGGAAGTGAAACCGGTAGTTGGCTCCTCAACAGGGGCGGTGCCAACAGTAGAGCCAGCGGTTCTGGTTGGGAACTTGGACTGGATGAAGCTGCCGACAGGACCAGACTTCTTGATGAACGCATCAATGTGAGGAGCAGCCTTGGTTTGGGCACAGTTGATGTACTCGGAAGACTTGTCCTTGGCGATCTTGGTGTATTGGGCCACGGCGGCGTCAATCTCCTTCTTGTTCTTTTGGTACACGTAAGGACCGGTGAACAACACAACCACAGAGGCAAACACGAGCGCGTACACGGAGAACCACGAGGTCAACTTGAACAAGATGTAAGACACACCCGCGGCCTTCAAAGTGGCCTCGATGTCTTGAGCATAGATCACCTTGTGCAACTTAGCCTCCAACGCCTCAGCCAAAGAGGCGAGCGAGGGCAAAACCGAATCTTTGATCACCTTGGAGTGGGACCTGGGCGCACCCGCGTACTTGGTGACGAAGCCTTGGCCGGTGGCCAACTTTCCGGAGTATTCCGCGGCGGCGGCCACCAAAAGGCCAATGTAGGCCAAGTGGAACAAGTGGTTCACCACGTTGATCTTGACCAACAAAAGGGCGGCAATAATGGAGCCGAACACCTTACCAGTGGCGACAGGGTTTTGCCAGGTGAGCAATTGGCAGGCGGAAGAAGGTGCGGCAGACATGGGAATGGATTGGGGGAAAAAAAGTGGTGTGGCGTCTTCAACTGAGCAACGGGAATATATTTTTTTTCCCTCGAACGATTTGCGTAGCCACTTTTCAATCTCCTGAACTTCCGGAAAAAAAGTCCTACATGTATGTCACAAGACCGCAAGGGGGGTGCCTCGGCACATGAGGGCCCCAGTGTGACGGCAAGCGTAGCAATTGCCCCCGCAATTTCAAGAATCCAGAATTGCCCTTTACCCACGCCACCGCAAACCGGCGTGTGGTGCCTTCCCCACCGACCCGTTATCGGTGTTTTGCCGGTGTTTCGTTTACGCGCAATCAGCTTCCGCACCAATCGCCACATTGTCTATCGGCGCAGCGCGCTCATTTCTTTCGCACCGCTCGGTTATCTTTAGCCGCACCGCAACCGCAATAGTGCCCCACCACATCAGTGGGGCGAGGAGGAAATATTGCAGGGCGGTGGCTGTTTGGCTCCAGTTGTAGTTTTAGGTTTTCAGCCTCTCGTCGTGCGTCTTGCTACGCCCATCCCCCAGCTCTTCCTCTTCTCTCGTCTCCATTGCCCCATTTAAGGTGCAGGGCTCTTACCGAAACGCTTCACCTTTGTCACCGCACAGCTCCATGTTTCTGAGCTTCTTTTTAGTCATCGAATGCTTTACCTTTGTCACTGGAAGCCCCTGAAAGCCTGTCTCTCACTAAAATCTCTCTCACTAAAATCTCTCTCACCATCTCTCTCACAAAACTCTCTCTCACCATCTCTCTCACTAAACTCTCTCGCACTGAAAGCTTCTCTGTCTCTAAATAGCTTCACCTTTGACTTCTGGTACCTCACACACAATGCATCGGTAAACATGATGCACTTGTAATAGTCCACCACAATATCCCGATGGCCCTGAATTCCCTTTTCGCCCGCTGCTGCTACGTTTCTTCCGTTGAGAATCGATCCATACCACTGATGCATCGCCCCAATTAGTGCTCGTATCACGATCGCCACAAGCTCCAACACCTGGCTATGGCCTGTAGAAGCAGTGTGTAATATCCGCTGGCGGTAGTTTTCACCTGCAATGGCCGCATTTTTGCTCTGGAGCTCTTTCATCACGCTTGTTCCGGCCCCCACAAGATCCAATACTCCTACCAAACCGGTTTCGGCATCGCTGAGCACGGTTTGCATTTCTGCTAGTTTAAGACCGGTTTCTTGACTGCTTTGACGTTGTCGCCGGCATTGGTCGAGAAAACTGCTCACCGCATACTCGTAGGCGTTGTGACCAAGTAATTCGTACCACATCTCGGCAAACCGCAAGTTTTCTACCCCCACGTGCTCCACTGCATTCCGGATTTGCCCAATTGCAGCATTAAGGCGAGAAAGACGTCGATGAACAGCGCTAAATGCTACCACAGCGGCCCTAATTCCATCAGGACCACCTCGGGCTGCTTTCAGAGAAACAAGATTGGTGTCATGCACTGGATCTACTGGCACTTCAAATGCGTTGGCCACCACATTGTAGCTTGATGGTTCCTCTTCCTGCTGCACCAATGGCGTATCCAATAGCCGGTTTAACTTGATCAATGCAATTGTGGATTCGTGCGCTTCGAATTTGTTGGCATCGACCATGATTTGGTTGATGCGAGCGAGATTCTTCCGAAGCATCGCCAAACTCCTCATCACCAAGTCAATTAGTTTGCGCTCTACAGGCGAAGCCAAACAGTCGGATTTCAATCTCAATTGCTCTTCTTGTGCCCTAAGAAACGGCACTGCCCTCTTGAATTTAGGATTGCAAATGACATTCTCATTGAATAGAGTACAGACGCGGATCTTGCCTACGCTGTTCTCGTCCGTTGGCTTGACCACTTTCAAATTCTCATTTGCTTCGTTGCAAAATTTATGTAAAACCTGAAAGTACCAATTTGCATTCCGGACTATGTTGTTATTGTCCTCAATTCCTCCATTCTCCACCCATTCCTCTGAAAAAGATTGCAAAAGATCGCAGTATTGGATTTGGGTCATGACGAACAATCGTACTCCAGAGATGTAAATTGATCTCGACCTCTTATTCTTAACAAACATCATTATTCGCTTGCAAAGAGAAAAAATCTTGTATTTTCGACTAGGGGAACGCTCTATAGATAATGTGTGTTTCATGATTGTGACTTGGGTGCAAAATCGTATTCGCGGTGCACGGGTCTTCACTCGGGTGGAAGCTCGGTTTCCATAATACCTTTCCCTACATATTCACTAACCACTTTGAAACGATCGGCAGAGTAGGCTAAGCTCATCTCGAATGCATCGTAATTTTCCTTGCTCTTAAATTGATTTTCCCGAAGGGCATTTGATGCTTGTAACTCATGGATACACAACGGGCATTTGGGCTTATCATCCACATTCTCATTAGGAATATAGATGTTTTCATTCAAGCACCGTTGGTGGTATGAGTGCTTGCACTTAAAGTGAATTAACGGGAAATCAAGCTTCAAATCACAGTTGGAGCACTTGTTGTTCTGAAAGATAACCGGTTTTGTAGTCAACTCCGTAAGCTTAAAACTGCTTTTGGTAGATTCACTTTCGTATGATTGGATGAGCCGGTTATTGTTTGAGATTTCTTTGTTGGCCTCACTGATATATTCAATCAAAAAATCCTTCACAAGCCCGATTGTAGCATTTTCATTCGTGCTCACAATGTTGATGATGTCAAGCGTTGTTGCGATTTTGTGTTGTCTTAACTTTTCCAATAAAAAACGGAATTCTCCTGGTGTTGCTTGCTTGAAAATGTCATTCGAGGAGAAAATAAATTTGAACACCATTTTGTACAATATCGGTTTCTCTTCACCGTATTTTTTCACCACTTCCAATGCCTCTTTTAAATCTCCACTAGCTTGCGCCATACGGAGCAAACCCTCCTCGAATTCATCTGAGGATTGCTTGGCAAATATTTCACCTTCCTTGAAATCGTAGATATGTGAAATCAATAACACTCTCGATTCGTCGATCATTTTCGAGTTTTCGTACATCAAGGTTTTTGCTTTTTCCAACCACTCATCCTTCTGCTTCAATTCTTCCCGTGACATGGAAAGGTACATTTCGAACAAAGTGATGAGCAAATCTTTCTTGTCTGCAATGTTGCCCTGGTATTTATCAAACGTTTCCATACACGCTTCCAAGAAGACGACAAATTCACGCGGATGGTTAATAAAACAGGAGAAAACCAAGCTAGGGCGAGGAGGTAAATAAGTAGGCTCGACATCTTTAAATTCTTGTTGTTCCTCCGAGGAGATTTCCGAAGTTCCGGCTCCTAGGTACCTCAAGAATGCAGTATAGGAGGAAACTGTATTGTGAACATTGTCATTTTCAACCTCTTGCGAGGGTGAGATCGGTTGGGAGTCATCGAACAATTTGTGAGTGGGTTCTGGTTTATACTTCCCCGTGAAAACATTTATCAAAAGCTCCGTGGTCTCTAGTGGCATGCTATCAAGAAGATCCTTCAGAAAATCAATCAAGATTCTGAGCAATTCATCAATGGACAAGGATTTCATGTAGGACATGCAATTGCTAAATTGGTTGAGCTCATTTAATTGAACTTCCACGATCATGTGAGGATGATTAAGCTTGTACAAAAGCTTAATCACTTGGTTGAAATAGCCGCATTCCTTGAATAAGTTGATAATCAAAGGAAAATTGAGATTGGTTGTTGGATTGTTGGCTTGCGAATCGCTCGAAGCATTATCGACTTCCAACGAATCGATGAATGAATCTAGTTCTTGGGACATCTTGAGCTTACAATAACAGCACAAGAGTAATGTAAGATGGTCACTGTCCGCCAATTTCAACTCATACAATTTGGAAAGAAATTGGGTCATGTTGTGAATGTTCGAAACTTCCTTGAATCTTTTGATGACATTTATAACAAAGTCGTCGACATCCACAAACCCTGGACTATTTGAAGGATCAATAAGTTGCAAACAATCAATGTACTTTGAGATTGACCCTTCAAAATCCTGATTTTCGTATAGATGATCAGCATTTAGTTTGTTGATACGGAACCGGGTGTGGCTATCAAGCTTATACTGATCAGCGAGAGTTAGAGCAATAGAGAAAAGATTTCTTTGTAGAATGATTTCCACCTGCTGATTAACTGGTTTTTCGTGAAGCTTGTACAAAACACCATCTGTTGATAAAAGAAAGACATCATTATCAGCACTAGAGACGAACGCGTGCGATACCGTCAGGTTGGGGACGGTCAAATTGAATGAAATGTGCATATTGTGCAAATCCAAAATGATGATCCGTGTAAGGGTTTTTTTCGTTGAGTTGCTAGTCTCCTCAATGGGGCAAATGACTAGTAAGTAGTCCTTGAAAAGGCGCAATATTTGCTTCTTCTCCAAACTAAAATTGATCACTTGTGCTTTGCTAACGTGGTTGTAGTATTTGAAGCCTTCTGCATTTGCGACAATCAACCTTGACAGGCGAAAGTCCAAGTCAGAACAGCCGAGCGATACACCCAGACTGCTGGAGAGAATCCGAAGAGGCTTACCATCGTTCCGGCCGGTAGTGAGCACAGTAAGGATTTTTGACGTAGTACTAACATACAAGACATCCTCCACCTTGTTGAAATGAACGCCGGTAATTGGGTCTACGCTTTCGTAAACCAATCGTTGCTTTGAACCGCGATCTCTCAACATATCTCCTCTAACAAGAAGAACGCGGCCATTGGTGTACCCTATGGCAATACAGGTGAGATAGTCGTTGAATGTGAAGCAACTGATAGGATATGAATCGTTTCCGTCATGAACTAGAACCTCAGTGATGTACTTGTGGACGGTAATTTTGTCCAAATTGGGCCGTTGTTCTAACAGGAGAATTTTGTTCAAATCCCATACTTTAATAACAGCTGGAGAGCCTTGTTTTTCTGCGAGAGTGACGAGTAGATTGGAGTGCACCAATGCCTTCATGAAGGTGATTCTATATCCTGTCTCATACCCGCAGAACAGCCCGGCCAACGTGAATTTGTCTTTGGTAAGAAGCTTAACGTAGGTGTGAGTAGCAAATGCAATGTATGTTTGAGTGTTGGCGATCGCGGTAAGCAGAGGATCCGAAAAAAGTGGATCGGTAGACTTGTAGTTAGGATCCCTGATCGGAAGAAAGTCGAAAAGCTGGAATTGCCTCCATGTCGAGGGCAAAGACATGGTGGGTGGAGTAATAGGAAAGGTGAACTGTGGAGGCGGTTTGGGTTTATGCCAGTGCGACACCCGTACCCACCACTGGTTGTTGTGTTAGAGACCGCGCGACACTTTTGTTCTGTGGGTCTGGTAAAGCGACTGAGTGCGCATCCGTACCGCTCATCGCAGATTTTTTCCTCGCATACACTACTCCATCTGAAATAGTCTACAATTCCCATCTTACTGGAACTTCCAACAGCACACATGACTCTGGCTATTCCTGGATTGGGCGAGTCTTACTCGTTGACAGAGCTCCCTAGAATCCCCGATCTCAGTCTTCCTGAAAGAGTGGTTGTTTCTGAGTCTCAGAATGCCAAGCTGTATCTTTCCACAGAAACCATTGACTTGGGTATCTCCAAGCTGATCATATCGAGCTATGTGTTAAAGCCTACCCCAAAACTTTGCTGGTCGTACCCGTTATCTCCTTCCACTATGGTTGACAGTATGGACGTGAAGGACTCGTTGTACCTTGTGGGTTTGACCGAGAGAAAGAAGAGCAAGTTACTCTTGATTCAAAGAACCAACGACGAGTCTGTAATCACCGCAGAAATAAAATTATCGGCGCCTGCAGCCGCAGTGAAGTTTTCTTCCTCTAGCAATGCCTATGTTCTCTTGAGAACAGGCGATGTTGAGTACTTCACTTTGGACGTGGGCGAAACTCTCGCAATCCAAAAGGTGCCAGAACTTCCCAGCTTGGCACAAGCGTTTGTCAAATCCGGTAAGGTGGTCTTCCATAAATTTATCAGCGACCATAACCTCAAGCACAGTCAGGATTTGCTCTTCTACATTTGCAAGAGCGGCACTACTAAACTCTCATACAGATTGATTGCCTTGGACGGCGCCAAATCCTTTGAGCTCTACCAAACTAGCATTTCTACCTCCAAATCCGAGGACCTCCTTTTTGCTTACAACGACGGCATCGTTTACAAGTTCGATCAAAAGTCCAAGGTCATCTCGTCCAGCTCACTCATGAAAGTGGAAGAGACGATTAAGTCTTTCAGCTTGGAAAACATTATTGGTAAGACGACTGCTAAGAGCTTGTTCTCCTTGAATGCTCCTTCTCCAGAAAGACTTCTTTTATCCCACAACTCCCTGGTGTTCGTCATCAATTTCAAGTTTGAGAGCCTTTTAGGTGAACATACCAACAACTCCCACAACCAGGTGTACATTAGCTTCACGCTTCCAGTTGCTGGAAACTCTGCCGAGTCCCGCAGTTCCTTTGCATTATATTTGAATTTCGAGGAGAAGACCAAGACATGCAAATTGAAGCTGATCCAGGTCGATGTGGGCTTGAACTTGTTGAGCGAGTCTCTCGGAAAGTCTGTCTACACCACTACGGAGGAACCTCACCAATGGAACGGATTCCCTTCTTTGGAAGGTGATGACTTAGAAAGCGCCAACGCAGAAATCGTGAAGGAGTTGGAACAAGTATACCAAACTTTGGTCAAGGACAAGTCCAAGAAGAACACCACTTCTTTCAACAAGCATGTCATCGAGTACCTAAAAAACTCTCCGGTGGAAAAGAAAAAGGCGTACAAGTTTTCTTCTGTTACCGACCGCGTGGTGGATGCGGAGTTCATCGAGTCTATTTTGGCGATGGTATTCGAAATCGACGATTCCAAGTCGGTGCAGATCATTGACGGCGACTTCTTGCCCGAATCGACATTGAGCTACCTTTTCACCCACCCATTGTATCCTGCTACATATGCCAAGGGCTTGTTGATGCTCTTGTCCCAATTGAACCAACCTGAGTTGTTGAGACAAGCGATCGACAACTGTGTGGGTCTTTCGATCGAAGAACTCACGGGTGAATTGGTCAACTTGGTTGAGTTGACTGACGAGATGGACTTGGAGGAACAAGACGAGGCACAGCACATCTTGTCTTTCTTGAGAGCCACCATCGACCGTTTGGTGAAGGACTACTCAGTGGGACTTATAACCAGCAAGTTGCAACAGCTCTTGAACTTGGAGTACGAAAGTGCCGACAAGAAGTTGGACCGCATGTTGAACGTCTTGATCAATATCAACAGCAACGAGTCGTGGACGTTGTTGCAGGCGGTGATTGACGTTGGTGGATTGTTCAACTGGAGCTTACCTACGATCACCAAACTTAGTGAGGTTATTGATGCCAAGGTGGAGGCGTTGGCACAAAATAGTTATAACTTGACCTTGACCTCCCAGGCGGTGTTGGGGTTGCAGAATGCAGGCAAGAAGGGAGCCAAGAAGAGTGCTCCACCCAAGGTGGTGGACAATATCCACGAGATCAACAACCAGAGATTGCAGTTGGATGCTATTTTGACAATCAGCAACAATACCACCAACAGGAAGTTGATGGTGGACGATGGCATTGAGCTTGCGAAGAAGATTCCTACGTATTCGCGGGAGAAGTTGATTTTGTAGCATGTTAATAGATGAATGGGCACTGCCACCAGGCCAAAGCTGTAGCCGCGAGCGACTACGCGGTATATTTGGAGATGTAATTGCAAGCAAGAAGAGACTTTAGTTCTTTACCCTTAGTTGTTTTGCTGTTGGTAATTGTTTGTAGCCTATTCGTGGGAATGGACTGATTTGCACCCACACAAAAAATCCTGCACGCATCCGGGCGATCCATCAACCACTCTTTTCTTTCACCATGGCCAAGTCAGCATTACAGGCGTATCGCGCAGCGCTTCGGGCCACCAGAGTGGCATTTAATGGAGATGATGTTGTTTTGAGTTCTGCCAGAGCGAGAATCAGAGAAGGGTTCGACACCAACCGGACACTCGCTGACCAAGAAGAGGCAGACAAGAAGGTGAAGGAGCTCGAAGAGGTTGCTCAGTTTTTGGTGAAGAATATTGTCCAGGGCGAGAAGGAAGAGGGCAAGGATAGATACTTTTTGAACTTCCACTCGCAGACCGAGCTTGGAAGCAACGACACCATCAAGCAGAGCAAGACGGACTTGGGCAGTTTGGCGGGGGCCAAAGTGAAAAAGTGCTCTGACAAGTAACTGTACATAGATAATGATAATAGGAGCGACACAATGGAGTAGGCCGGGCCGTGTATCTGGGCGGTGTGGAAAAGGGGTTTATCTCCCGCAATACCGACTGAGGCATGTGTGCAATCAGCAATAGGCAGACAATGAGGTTAGGCGATGCAAGTCACCAATACCGATAAACTGGCGATTGGTGGACATCTCGATTATGTAAGTCTCACTGGGCGCCCTACATTGGCCTGAACTCGGCATTGGGGCCTCTAGACTGATACTTATATAGGCCGGATTTAGGCGAACCATGCAGTGGATCTAGGCGAACCAGGCGCTGGGGCCAGGCGATCTAAGCAGTGGATCTAGGCGAGCTAGACAGTGGATCTAGGCCATTGATGCAGGCGGTCCATCTAGGCAATACGACAGATGCACAGGATCCGGCCGCCACCAAAGCTGCGACCACTGCGTGGACAGAGGGTGTAACCATATAGCCGGTTGAGAAATGTGGGGCCAGTCTGGATTCCACCGCACAAGCTGCAGTGCGACCGGCGATACTGTAATGCGGCCGGCGATACTGTAATGCGGCCGGCGATACTGTAGTGCGGCCGGCGACACTGTAGTGCGGCCGGCGACGCTTCGCGCCCGCGGACTGTACCTTCTTTTCCACCAACGCTGTTCACATCGCTCACACCATCCACGCCCACCGTCCAGCGACAGAAAAGTCCCGAGACAACCCGCCCACCAGCACACTCACCACTACATCGCTACAGCCACCCTCGTACCCCCTGACCATGTCCGCGCCGTCGCCCGAAAAGAGAGACGTGCTCATTTCCAAAGCGCTCTCGTACCTCCTCCGCCACGGCGCCGTCAAAGAAAAGCTCGCTATCGACAACCAAGGGTGGGTTTCCGTGGCAGAGATTCTCGGCCACAACCGGCTCCGCACCCACCGCACCACCGCCGAAGATCTCCAGCGGGTGGTGGCGGAAAACGCCAAGCAGCGGTTTGCGCTCGAGACGCGGGGCGACGGGATGTACATTTGCGCCAACCAGGGCCACACGTTGGCGCAGGTTGTGCCGGAGTTGGAGCGGTTGACGCGCGCCACCATGCCACGCGCGGTGTACCACGGCACGTTCCGGCACAAGTTGGGCGCGATCGAGGCGGGCGGGTTGAGCCGCATGGCGCGCAACCACATCCACCTCACGTCGGATGCGGAGTGGAGCCGGCTGGGAATCCGGGCCAGCTGCGACGTGTTGATTTATGTGGACACGGCGCGGTGCTTGGACGACGGGTTTGAGTTTTTCCGCAGCCGCAACGGGGTGATTCTCTGTAGCGGCGACGCCCAGGGCTGCATTCCGGCGAAATATTTTTCCCGGGTGGAGCATGTTGTGCCTGCGGCGGGGCGCACGCACTAGCTCACCCTGCCACCCGCACTGGCCCGCACTAGCCACCGCACGAGCTCATCCTGGCACCCGCACTAGCCACCCTACCCGCGCTGGCCCACTCTAATCTACACCGGTACCCACTAAACCCGCCCCGCACTATTGGAAGTCGGATTAATGTGGCGTGGACGGCTCGCTCCAGCCTCGAAGTGGCGAAGCTCCTTCCCACGCATATTGAAACCGATGCTTCCTGAAACGAGAAAAGCCGCGCCATCCTTTCCTACCCAAACGTGCTCTACCCCGAAATTCCATGCCTTAAAGAAAACCGCAGAATCCCACCACCCACTGCACACCAGTACCCCAGTCCCCGTACCCCAACCCTGTACCCCACCCGCTGCACCAGTACCACCCACTGCACCAGTACCACCCACACCCCTTCTCGGTTAGAAGCACCGCCGGGGTACGAGCCCCTTGGCACGCATTAGCCGCTGCCGCAGCGCCGGTCGTGTGCATTCTGCCCGGCGAGACCCGCCCTCGGTTGCGGCCGTTGCGCGCGGTTCTAGACGCCCGCGCACGAAACGGTGCGCCCGCGCGAAGGAAACTCCATGGCCCGGCCTGCAGCCAGCTGGGTCTAGGCGTGGGCCGCTGGCGATATATATCACCACGCCCGCCAAGGGTTTTTTGGGCCCTGTTTCTTCTTGCCCCGGCCGTGCTTCCGACCGTCTTCCCTTGTGCGCTTCTTCGGTTTTTGTGCTGCTTCTCCGCGCCCCTCGCTGCTTCTCGTATCCGACCGTTCTTCGTGACTGTTGGCTGTGACTGCTGGCTCTTTTAGCTGTGACTGCTGGCTCTTTTAGCTGTGACTACTGGCTCTGTTGGCTGTGACTACTGGCTCTGTTGGCTGTGACTGTTGTGGTGCCAGCATTGCCGCGCCGCCTCTCCGCACCTAGCATGCGTTCTCTGCCCCGGCCCCGCGACCCCCCTATACTCCTGTTCCCACTGTGATTGCGTCCGCCATAGCGCCCGCCGGCGACAAAATCTGCCAGTGGTATTGCTGCGACTGTGGCAAGCCCCACGGCACCCTTCGCACCGTCGACGGCGCCCTGGACTCGCCCCAGTTGGCGGCACCCGGCGAAATGCTGTACCCGAAAACCGTGGGACACCACATGGTGCAAGAGCCGGCCACTCGCTTCACGTGCCTGCGATGCAGCCACATGATGTGTCCCTACTGCTTCAAGCTCCGGTACAAGGACCTTGAGTGTGTTCTGTGATGGCACTCTGGCAACCTGTTGTATCTGTCATTGTTGGTTTGCGAAAGATGGGCTACGCTGTGCCAGCCCCTAATTTGCGTGTTGATCTTCAGTTGCACCTTGCGTCCGCCCACTGCCGCATGACATAGAAATGTATGGTTTTGATGGCCTAGTTTACTGCGTCGCACCGCCAGTGGCCAGTTCGTACTTGATATATATTGTATTTTAATTGCTCAACTCTAATGTGCCCCATCGATGTAGCGCATGAGATGCGTATTAAGCCGGCCCCACGCCTCTAGTCTCTGGTGTGATTTGTGGTTTTGATACATTAAGTAACTGGGGACCGCGACGTAGTCCGCCTATACCGTACATCCACTCATGGTTCTCATGATATAGTCCTCGTCCAAAGCTTGCACATTCTTCCCAAAATCTCTGTTCCACCAAAAACCCCCTAGACGCCCTCTACATCTCAGTCCTTCTACAATCCATCTCAATTCACGTCGATCCATTTCGTTTTCTCACTTCTTTTCATTTCATCTCCACCATTTCCCTCTTGCGGCCCTTTGCAATCGGCCGGCCCGCACTGCCTTCTGCAGGCAAAAACTACTCGACTTCCACTCTCCACTTCCACTCCCAACTCCCACTCCATTCTGCCGCCGGGATCCAGCCATGGGTATTCTTCATTCCAAACACCAGAAACTCATTCTCCAGTGTTACCCGCCGGGCAAAAGCCCCGACAAAAAACCCAACCCGCTGGAGCTCAGCTACCTCTTGTACTACGCCAGCACCCGCCGTGTCAAGTTGGAAAAGGTGATCAACTACTTGGCCCGCAAAACCAAAAGCGACGCCAGCCGCAACCGCTCGGGCAATCTCCAGGTCACGTTGAGCATTGTGGCGGCGCTCATCGAAAAATGCTCCAACAACCTCAATGTTTTCGCTCTGAAAGTGTGTACGATCATGATGTCCATTGTTGGCACCCGCGAGTTGCCGTTGGTGAAGCTGGCGGTCCGCACCTACGGCGTGTTGTGCCGCAAATTGGACGGTAACTTGTTTTCCGGCGACAAAGACTTTGTGGACTTGTACTGCCAGGTGACAGAGGAGTTGGTGACGCTCGGAGTCAGCAAGCTGAGCGTGGCCACGCCCACGGCGTTGGAGTGGCGCCGCGTGTCGTTGATCACCGCGTGCCACGTGTTCAATTGCGTCGGCTTCAACGGCCATGTCAGCAAAAAGTTTATCTCCATGTGTGTGCCGCTTTTGGCGGACCAGGTGCACGCGCTGATGTCCCACGACTCGTTGCTCGGCCGCTTGAACACAAACTTGAATGTGGACAAGGACATCGAGCGCCGCTTGTCCAAGGTGGCCACGGGCAAAAGCGCCACCAAGTCTCACCACACCAAAACCAACGTGGACGCGGAATCCGTCACTGCCGACGACTTGACTGAAGACGCACTTACGGGCCTCAAGACCTTGTTCAACACTACCCTCTCGAGCCAGATTTCCGAGGCCACCATCGAGGTGGTGGAGCACAACCTCAAGGTTAGTGCCAACGATGAGGAATGGGGCACCACTTTCTTGGGTATGTGTGCGTCGTGGATTCCGGTGCAGTTGCGCTTCATCACCTTGCTGACGTTGTTGCGCAGCATCACCACTGCGTCCGAGCAGGTGAGCCGCGGCAATAATGTCGCCGCCAACTTCAACCGCATGGTGCACTTTGCCAAGGACATTCTAGGCCTCGTTTCTTCGGACTTCAGCATGATCGGCTTGTCCATCACCGATGTCATCCAGCGGTTGCTTACGTTGCAGTCCGTCTTGCATTTTTCCACCGCACAGCATCTCTCCGCCGATCAGGTGGCCCACATGAGCAACATCTACTCCTCGTGCATTTGCAACTTGTCCAGCCACGTTTATTACTTTGACCAGGCCCTGGACTCCATCGAAACAATCTTGGTCCACATTGACAACTTGCTCATATCCGCAACCGCGGTTAACGCGTCCACAGTGGCGTCCTTGGTGTTGAAGTTGCTCGAGGACATTTCCATCATCTTAGACTTGTTGTCTCTGAACTCAAGCGCCATCATTCGTAACAGGGCTACATTGGAGGTTTGGGATGTGACGATGCAGCTACTCTCGTTCTCGGTGTCGTACAAGGAATTCCTGGAGTTTGGCACACGTGCGCAAATCACTGACATTCAGTCCACCTACTTGAAAGTTTTCAACAGCTTCTTGACAAAGGAGCTTGTTCACAAAGACTCCCCGGGTCAAAGCGACAATAATGTCGAAAATTTTGAGAAGCTCTTGCAGCCCAATTTCAACGACTATCTTGAAAATAGCCAGAATGTCTTGGCCCAACTTCTTGTTCACTCAAATGACTTCTTTGACGACCCAGAGATGGACTTGGCGGTCGCAGCCCAGCTCGTAAAGACTTTGCGCTTGGTAGAACTCGCAACTGGGGTCAACTTCATCCACAACTTCTTGCCATATTTCCAACACTGGCAGCTTACAGCCGCATCTGAGCTGATTCTGGCTCGTGCCAAGGACACCGCAGCGTACTTGCTTTTGCAAGATCTGATTGATGTTCTCGCATCCAAATATGAAGGATGCTTCGAAGGTGATTTGTTCCAGCTGGATCTCGCTATTCTAATGCGGGAAGATATGGCCTCGCGTCTTGAAACAAAGCAGTGGGTCGCCGAACTTGGCCAACCGTCCGAAACCAGCGAACCAGCAAACTCCAACGGAACTGGTTCCGGGGAATTGCAGTCCAAGGTCAACCGCAAAGTCTTGCACGATTTCTTCACGCGCGTATCTTTGCATGGCTGGACGGCCCATCATAAAGCGTGTCAATTTGGAGGCGGAGAGAATAGTTTGCTGCGCGACAGTTTCAGCGATTACAGAGCAGCCTCCGAGCGGTCCTTGGATGAACGCTTGCATAACCAGTCGCCGCATCATAAACCATCTTCGGCCGGTCTTGGGTTGGGAACGATCAGCGATATTTCCTCGATCCATTCAGGTTTGATCAACCACAGTGTGCGCACTAACGGTGTTCGCTCCGCAGATATTACGCAGACGACCAACGAAACCCTTGCCACGCTAAGTATAATGGGCCAGGACTGCAATGACTACCGGTTGTCACTGGTTCCACGGGTTCCCGAATTGCGCAGTCTTTTTGGAGGAGCATCTTCACCTCGTAGCGGTGGCGTTCTGGTGCATGAGAACGGCACACCGCGCTCGGTTCTTCAGAAGCTGATTCTAACTACAGACATATCGTCTATTCTTGATGGACTCACGAGTGACGACGATAACGAGATTATTGTGTAATAGTACAAAATTGCATTGTGAGCCGGTGTAATGAGGCGGAGTAACAGCGTAAGGGAAGTAGAGTACACCAGCCAGGCGCAACGCCAGGCTGCTACACCGAAAATCAAAGAAAGTCGGGGTGCATTACTATATATTGTCTTTACTCGTCGTCGTCATCACCACCCAATGCCTCGAAAGCATTGAATGTGTTGGTATGCTTGTCAGCAATAGCATCTCTTGGGTCGACGGCCTTGGAGGAACCCAAGTTTTTGTTGTTTGGCTTGATTCTGACCGGAGTCTCCTTCAACAGCTCTCTGAACTTCACTCTCTCGTCGCTACCCTCCTCAGCACCAAAGGACTTCTTTGGCTTGGTCATGGTGGCCCATCCGTCTTCGTCCACCGTGGTTTCGACAGACTTCTTTCTCAAGTTTGGCTTGTTTCCCGAACGAGACAATCTTCTTCTGTTCAAGTGGTGGTACGGTCTCTCGTTGCCGTGCTCGTCAATGTAGGTGTCACCGTTGGTGATCTTCACCTTCTTCTCGTTGGCGACATGCTCTCTGACCGCCTCCACCAAACTGTTAAACGCAGTCAACACATCTGGCTTGGGGGTGTACGCTTCTTCTCTCGCTTCAAGCAATTGTTCCTCTGTGTACTTGGCCATGATGTGATATGTCGATTTACAAGGTGTCACACCTCAGAGTTTTTCGCCATTTTTTTCCTCTATGCTAGAAACTTTTGTGTACGAGACGACTCGGGCCCGAGGTGGTTGCACGGTGCATTACGGGGCAGAAGCAGCCTGAAGCATCCGGATCGGCCCAGAAAATAAATTTCTCCCATTTACTACCACTGAATTTAGGCTTCATTACGGATTCTACAGGTACTGGGTACATGGGGCTACCTTTCCTCGCGCGAGCCGTGACCCTTTTTTGAATGCGCAGAACAATTCCTGAGAAGGACGTGCATTCAAACACCAACGCCGAATTGTAGCGCTGGCAGGGCCAGATTCCACACTCTGTCTTGTGGTGGAATGAGGGAAAGAGAAGAGTCGACGGTCTAAGATGGGATGAATTTCGGGTGATGCCCGTGTAATATTTCCATGTTCTTCCTCTTCTTCATTTACTAGGGCGTTCTTACTTCATTTTCTGTCACTCCTGAACTACGTAGAGTGTGTCTTTCTTGCGCTTAGAACCACGCTGGCAAAGACCCAATTCCACTCCTCGGTTCTTCACCAAGAACGATCATCGGGGCAAGATCTCTACGCATTCAACTCGACGGTAGAGTAAGCGTATTTGCATTCGCACGGTTAACCCAAAATACGGCAATCAAATACGAGCAAATCCCCAACTTAACAATATCTCCAAAACTTAGTCTTAGCCTCCCGATGTCTCTAAACCGATACAACAAAAGAAACGGTGCTATATTGATTCTTACCCCACATCGGTAGTCGTTGTAGACTGTATATGCGCAAGAAAATCTTATCTAGAGGGCGCCGCGATGAGCAGAATCAAACCCCAACGATGCCTTTTGTTAAGTCTCTCCGCAAAGTTTCCAAGAAACTCTCCAAACAACTGGCGGGTTCTCTTCACGTCAAAGGAAGGAAGTTCAAACAGCTCAATAGAGCCACCGAAAGAGAAAACAAGCTAAACCTCAGGAAGCTTCAGTTTGCTGAGCAGAAAAACCACGAGTTGCTCTTCTACTTGCATTTCCAAGAAAAGATCAACGAGCTGCCGGATGCTAAGACCTTCTCTATCGATGAGATGAGAAACTTTGTCGACGAGTACATTTGCAGAAACGATGAAGAAATCGCCGAGATCGAAAAGCAGAGAAGACCAGGCAGACCTTTGACCAGCAAGCACCAGTTGCAGTTGGAGAAGAGAAAACACGACCAACACATTTTTAGTACCGGATGGAAAGCCCCAGACTTGTCTGACGAGGTTACAGTGAGAAGATTACGTACATGGAACGGCACTAGTGGTTCTGTCAATGGTTGGGAATTTACATTTGTCACCAAGAACCCAATCGAGACCGAGAACACTATGGAAGAATAATCGTCTTTGCATAATTACATTCACACCATGAGAGTAAAACTCTCACAGCTAAGGTTGTACTTTTTTCTTTTTTTTTTTTTTTGTTACTGGGTACTTAACATGCAAAATAAACAATCTTTAATACTATTATCTCCAGAAAAGTTGTTTCCACAGTTTGCCTTGGGGTACTTCACTGTTCGTCAATGAGCTTTCTGCCTCGGCGATCACGTAATCCTTCTTTTCTCTCAGGTCGTCAATAATTTTCATGATAGTATGCTCGCTGGTGCTGTCAATCGAAGATTTGTCTTCACTACTTGTGACAGAATCTTCGGGGACACCTCCCTTTGCTTCTAACCAGTAGTTCAATCCCACCAAGGTGAAGAAAACAACCACCACCGCTCCAAGCAAAGATTTGACGCGTGACCACAATGTTGGAGAGCGGTAGCGTAATCCGCGGCGTAATACTAACATTTTCTTGTCTCCTTTACCTCCGCCGCCAATGAGCTTCCACTCTTGTTTCTGGAGTTTCTTCAAGCTTTTGGAGAACTTGGCCAATTCGCCCTCTGAAAGTCTTTCAAGAATATCGAACATATCCTCGGGGACATGCGAACTTCCAAGAGGATTTTCACCAGATGTAAAGGTTGCACCGTTGCTGGTCAACACCAAGAAATCATGTTCTCTCTTCTTTGCAGGAGGAAACATGGGAAATCCAGCAGATTTCGCAAAGAGAGGGTCAAAGAATGTCTTAGATTCAAGTGATCCGCTTCCATTTACCATGTTACTGCTCCATTCGTACGCCTTGCGCTCTCTCCATTGGCGCTCAAGCTTACTTTCATTATCAGAATTGGCTTTCTTCAAGAATTTCTCAAGTGTCTCCTTGTCAACCGGTTCACGTTTCTCTGAAGCCCCGACAGCTCCAATGTTTGAAGTTACTGATTCTGGAACTGATCCATTACTCTCATAAACTTCTTCTTCTTCTTCTTCTTCCTCTTCCTTCTCCTCAACACGGGTATTAGGTTTGGCATCCATAGCACTGCGCAAGGCGCTCTCAATAGTGTTTTCAGTATCAGATGATGGTTGTTTCTCTTTGCTTGTAAGAAGGGAGAAAACATAATCATCTTCTTGTTCCCCAGAGTTGTTGCTATCGTTCATCACGCTTGACATCACAAAGACATTTTCGGTAGCAGCAACATTGTTTATTTCCTTCTCCACCCGAGAGAAATTCTCCGCACTCAAAAGTACATTATCAAGAATAAAGGTATGATCATTGTTCAATTTGAACAACTTCCGAAGATTGATATTCAACTTCCCGAGCACAACTTTCTTCTCAACATCTGAAGTCTCATTGATCATAGAGTCCAAGGATCTTAAGATAGAATCCACGTTGGTACTACCAAAGGGCAATCCAAGTTTGGATTTGAGCTCGGAAATTTCTTGGTAGTAATCCTCTAAAATAACTTCCTCTGGGATCTCCGAGTAAATGGTTTTCTTTTTGTCTAATTTGTTAACCATACATGTCCCTTTCTCCGATAAGCTTGATTCAAATCTCTCAAATGCTGATTGGGATTGAATCATTGTATCTAAAATTGCAGTATAGCCCCCGTTCAAAATAAACAACTTATTGAGTTTCGAAAGTAAAGTGACATAAACGCGGAAATTATCATTCGTTATCGCCAGCTGGGGATTGGAAGAAGGTACACCTTTAATAAGCTCATCCGTCCGCTTCTTTAGAGTCAGAATGATCTTTTCCGGTGAGCAATCCTTATACTCAGAACTGAGATCCTTTTCTCTGAATTCAATTAATTCGGAAACATAATCATGTAAATGGAGATCCTCGGGAATTTGCGAATAAGGAACACGAGAAGGCTTAAGCTCTTGCAGAGGGACTGCTTCTGTCGCTTGGACTTTCTTTTTCGACTTGATCTTCGACTCTAATTGAGCGAACACATCTTGCGACTGAATGAGGGCATCCAAAACTTGGGTATTGCCGCCATTCATAGCAAAGAGCAATTTTAAACGGGACAATAACTTTTTGAACCACAAAACATTTTCCAGAGTCATCCGAGACTGCCTTTCCGCGGTATCATTCTCCTTCATAAGAGCGTCAGTCAGGCGTTGTAAGCGGTCTATAATTTGGTCCGCTGTAAGGCTAGCGTACAGACATTTGAGTTCGTCATTTCTGAAAATCTCTAGCTCGGAGTGCAAATCGTGCAATTTAAGATCATCAGGAATTTGAACATATCGAGAACTTGAAGGTTCGGGCGTAGCTTGATCTAGAGCCTCATCTGCAAGAGTGTCTAATTGAAATTCAAGAGACAATCCCACGTCGTAGGATGCAGCCAATACCTCGTAGAGTTGAACGAACAGTTCAACGTTTTCTGGAGTAACTGCCGAGGGCTCCCTTAAGTGCTTACCAGAAGCAACATACCTCATTCTCTCCTCTAAGTACTTAAGAAAAGCTTTGAGTCCAATGTCCACAAACTTTTCGTTATTGAGGTCAATCAGCCGGAAGTTCTTCAATTCCGTCTTATAGTCTGTGATTTCATGGTCGTTGATGCGAATTCTTTTTGTGCTCGTAATGGGGGTCGACTCTGTCTCAAGTTCCTTAGAAAGGTCTTCAATGCTAGGTTTCATAGTCTCGACAGTGGAACACAGCGAAATTTGGTTCTGAGCAACCAGATTAAGCTTAGGGTCTAGAGCAAGCTTTTTTAAGATTGTGGTTCCTCTTAAAAGATAATTGTTCATCTCTGTCAAGATGCGGATCAACTCCTGGGAGTCAGCTTTCAACAAATAGCTTGATGATGCAAAGTACTCCCGAATGGATGTTAACAACATATCCAAAGTCAACGGATTGGATGATAAAAAGCCATCAGGCTTCACCAAACGAATCAAGTGCACCTTTGAAGGAACCTGGAACAAAATTGCCAAAGAAAGCTCGTAGTTGTCGAACATATTGTCAGAAAATTTGAAAGGAACGATGATATCATCCTCGTACCTTGCAGGAAGACATGCATACTTGACCTCGCTCATAGCATCGATCGGCAACAAGCCGTTGCAGACTAGGGGTAAAAATGACTCGACAAAGTCATGAATCATAGTCTTTTCCGTCGTGGTATAGCATTCCTTCTGTGCCTCCCGGTTCAAGAAGGCAAAGATGGAGTCAAAATTTACAAGCCCGGTGGAAACGTAGATCGCGTTGAAAAAATTGCGGTTGACGGAGAAGACTAGGTTATCGATTTCTCGCTGGTCACCGCTGAGAGAACCGAGCTGAGTCTGGATCTCGACGGCGTCTGGATCTTTGGAAATTGCTAGCAAATCGGCCGCTAAGGAGCTATCGCTTGATCGAGAAATCAATGCACCATATAGTCTCTGGTAGCGCAGCACGTTGACAAAAAGCCGCAATGCGTTTGCGTCGTACCGGTGAATATCTCCATTCTCGTCAATAAATGCGCCAAACTCCGAGACCAACCCGGAAATCTTGTTCAACACCGGCGATATACTGGAAAGAGCACCAAAGTCGAACTCCCTGGTCAACGTTTGCAATTCGGGTAAGAGGGTGCCCACGCCCTTGCAGTAGAGGTCCATGAATACTTTCCTCTTCTGGCCGTAGACCAAGAGCAACTCAACCAAGGACAAGAACGGCGGTGGAATCATCGACCGCGATACCGACGAGACGGTTTCTTGAAACGGATCTGCGCCAGTCAGGACCGCAACGGAGTCGAAGTAGGCCCGGAACATGTTCACCACCACATGCGGAACGATCTCAGATCTGCGGTGGGGCCTCAGCTTAGAGAAATGAAAGGAGTATATGGAATCGGCCAACGCCGCCACTTTGTCCGGATTTGCGTCAAAGTGATGCTGCAATGCTTGTAAGACTTCAGGTGGCATTGTGTGGCCATATTTGTTAGCCACTACTGTGAAAAGAGCCACATTGACCAAGAACGGATCGTACTGGCCGCTCAAAGGCGTTGCTACCGAGGACGAAGGCTTCAGCGATTTCGTATTTGGACCATTAAAGTAGCGGAACTTTTTCGAGCGGCACTGAAAACGGTGGGCGCCAAAGGAAATGGCCGAGACTCTAGCAGTGGTGAGAGTACGGATAGAAGTAGGGGGAAGAATAGATGCGGTGTATTTGGGCAACTTGGGGGACTTGGAAGCGCCGGCCCACAGAGGAACCTGCCTCTTTAGGACATTTCGGGAAAACATGGAGGACCAAGGAAATTAGAGATCACTTGGATATGGGGTCTGGTAGAAAGCCGATAAGGGGATGTGATCCGAGGAGGTACGGGTGTTGGGCCGTTGCGGGCGGCACTGTGCAGTCGGGAAACGCGAAAGCGGAGATGCGTTGACTTGGGCCATGGAAAAAAGTGAACGGGCCAAGCAAATGCTACCGGCAGGGCTGACAACCTCTGCAACCCAAATAATGAGATGTGACGTGAAAACGGGAGTGGGGGAGGACGAGAGTCAAGACTGGATATCAAATCAAAAATAGAAATTTAAAAAATGAAATAAAACTATAAAAAGGGGGGTGGACTCCAAGGAGGAGAACTTCTTCCGGTTGAAGCTTTTGCCTCGGGAAGCAAAGTCTTCCGGAAGCATAGTCCGCGGCCCGCGCCTGGTCAGGGCGATGATTCGGAGTCAATCCGAGTCTGCAAATAAGAAAAATAAATTTAGAACAAAAACGGCGTCCTGACTGCAGGCACTGGGCCGAAATGACATTGGCGGTTCTGGTGTGAGTAATGCCGGGCAACACAGCAAAGTGCTACAGAATTATGATGGTTATGCATCCCCACAACGCTAAATAGCGATGCGGCGCATTCAGCAAAACGTAAGCGGTATGCCGGTTAATAGGCTCCGGTAGATCATAGGGCGCGGCCGGAACTTCCAAGCCCCGTTCCGACAAAGAAGTCGTTGCGTTGCGGTTGCCTCGAAGCGGCCAAATTACGAGCTTGCTCCAGGCTTGGATGAGGGACTGCACATAGCCCGAGGAACAACGGCAATCACTTGTGGCTGAAGTGTCGATGACCACATCCCAGCCGCGCGAGAAAAAAAAAATCACCAGTGGAACAATGGGAGCTGCGTGAAGGAACCAGACGCAAAGCAGATCCGAGACCACACCCAGCGCCACAGGCCTAAAGACGGAAAAAGCAATCGTCGCAGTGGCAGAGGGCAATGCAAAAAAAAAAAAAAAAAAAAAAAAAAAGCAAAAAATGCACCGCAACGTTTCGCACTGCACCCCTCCGGCAAGAAATTCCTTTTCTCGCCGTTGTGGGCTTCTCTGTGCACACTGCACGCATCTGGCGAGGTCGCACCACGACTAAGGCGGGACTTCTTTTTTATTTTTTTTCTTTTTTCGCTTTACAAATATTCCTCCATCTTTCTGTTTTGCATCGCCGCTGTCTTTTTACTCTCGTGCCAACACTCGTTTGAGATTGCCGTATCTTCCCCTTCGTGCTGTCGCTGTGACCCACCTCCTTGCTATTCCTTCACCTAGCACTATCATCACATCTACTTCGGACTCACCTCCAGACATACTCCGAAACCTACTCCGAGACCCTCTCAGACACACTCTTGACATACCGCAACACCCGATCCGCTGCAAATCCCCGTTCCTGCCCCGTTATACCCCGTCTTCGGCTCAAATTTCTCATCCGCTTTGGCATTTCCGCCACGTCTCTATCGCTTTCGCTCTCCCCACCTTCCTTCCATGCTTAGATGACCGAACCGCGTGCCCCCATCCCCCGTAAACCCAACCCGGCGCTTCTTGGGCAGGCTGCAGCCTCCACCCCCGTGTCGCCGGCCATGACTCCCGCACCCTCCAGCCCTCGGCTTCCGTCGCTGTTGGATGCGCTTCTCGAGGATTGTGTGTTGCAGTCGTTGGACGCCACCTTGCTCTGTGCGCCGCGCGCCGACTACGTCAAGCAGTTCCACCGCTTCTTGCGCGACCGCCACTGCCACGAAAACCTCTCGTTTCTCATCGAGGTGTTCCGCTACAAGTACTACTACGACAAAATCGGCCCCACCGCCGCCGAGTCGGCCCATGCCTTGTTCAAGCCCAGCTTCCTCGACCAGCTGCTCGAGCACTCGGTCGAGAACCTCTCGCTCCTCCCGCTGACCATCCGCCGCGCTGCACGCAGCATCTCCCACTCCCGCAGCAACTCTGTGGCCAATTTGGGCGTGACGCTGCCGTTCCCGTTCGAGTTGGACGACGACGACGCCACCCCGTCCTCCACGTCCGCCTGGAACGCGCTTAAGGACGGCTACTTGTCCAGCGACAACTCCAGCTTGGCCTCGGCCGAGTCCGAATCCTCGTGCACCTCGTCGGAAAAGGCCGCGCTCCTCCACGACCAGTGGGCGATGATTTTGGAGCGCTTCATCGAGCCCAACGCGCCGGAGCAGGTGAACATCTGCGCCGCCACCGCCCACCGTGTGATGGACGTGGATCCCGCGCGCTTGGTGCACCCGTCGGTGCTCGAGGCCGCCAAGATCGAGGCCATTGATCTTCTCCGCGAAAACGCCTACAATGCGTTTTTGGCGGCCGCGGCGGTGCCCACGTGCGTGTGCCACGCGGCCATGAGCCAGTCCCACTCGCCCAAGCCGGTGCTGGTGTCGCGGGGACTGGTGTCCGGTCTGCGCGTGCCGTCGTCTTCGGTGGTGCCACTAGCGTCGCTGGAACCGCGGACGAACCGGTCGGGGGCGGCGTCGCCGTCGCCACATCACAAGCGCCGCCACAAGCTTCTCTCGCAGTTGAGCGGCTCGTTCGACGACGTTTCCAACTCCTCCGGCTCGTCCCTGTCGCTCTCGGGCATCATCCACCACTTCAAGCACCACAGCCGCACCAACACCGCTTCGCCGCATTTGATGCCTGCGTCCGGCTTGAAGACAGTGTCCCCCGTGTCCCACACCGATGACCTCGGGTCTCATGCGCTGACGCCTCGTGACAGCACTCTGAGCCCCACGTTTCTCGACAAGTTGTTGAAGAAGAAACGTTCACCTTAGCATTATCCCATCGCATCTGCATTCGTCTTGGTGGTCTGGAATGACCTTTGCCGAGTCATTACCCAGTCGCCGTGGTCTTAGCATACGTATGTGCACCAAGTGTTGTACGTCTTCATTGCATTCATGTGTATAGTTTTGAATTGCATTATTTTACCGGTTTGGAATTGTCACCTGTAGTTATTTTTGCTTTTTTTTTTTTTTTTTTTTTTTTTTTTCAGTTCACGCCTCCATTTTAGCAGTAGGCGGCTTGTTTTCTTTGGCTCTGAATTGCTTCGTACTCTACTTTTTTCTGTCTTGCGCCACTTGTCTGTATCAGTCTTTGTTTTAGATATATGCGCATACTCTTAACCTCCAAAATGCACAAAAGTTACAAATACGCCAATTGTACGCAAACAAAAAAAAATAACAAAAATCAGAAGAAGCATTCGCCCACAAATTTACGGTCGGCTTCTCTGAAGGTAGCAGAGTGTTGTTCCTCTGTTTCCTTTGCTTTTCACTTTGCTACTTCTTCTTGCTTTTGTGATGTCGGACGCGGGAGACGAAGAAACCACCCCCAATTCACCGATCAAAATCGAAAACTCACCAATGCCGCAGGAACACTTCACTCCTTGTAATGATAAGGACTCTAAGCGATCCGCTCAGATGCGAAGAGATTTCTACCTTCGGCAAAGAATTACCACGTTGAGACACAGAAATGAAGATATTCAGTTCAAAGTTCGGGCCTCTAAATTGGATCGACAATCAGAAGCAGAAAGTGCAAGAGAAGAAATTGCTTATCACCTTGCAACTGCGTCAGAGAGAAGACTATTATACTTGGAAACAATCCGTCTTAAGGCGAGAGTACTTGGATCACATCCAGGTAGTAGCTCGCATACTTCATTTTTGCACCCACCAACCGAACATCACCACCTACCAGTGGATACGACTGAAGCCTTTCAAGAATTTGGAAACGCCAAGAAAACATTGAGTGATTTTAAGGGAGTTGCTGATCACAACCTTCGTCGTACTCATCAAGTGGAAATCATCCAAAGGGCGATTCGCAGAAGACTTGTACTCGACGCCGTGGCCCGTGTGAAAAATTCAAAAATAATCTTCAACATCTTGAATGGTTATTATACTTACTCACAAACATTGGAACTAGTATCATCCTCTAAATTGGACGATTTGTGTTCGTTATTTGAGAGAATTCACCTTCCCGCGATAGGAAGTAATGCCAACAAGTACTCATGGGCTTTTCACGCGATACTTTTACTAACCAATTTTGGGGAGTATCTAAAGGGAAATGTCATGTATGAGCTTGGTCCCGACATGAGACAGCAATCGAACTCATTCTCTGCCCAAAGTGCGTTCTCATCGCAGTTTTTAATCATTCTTCACCAAATATCGTTGAGACTCATTCAGGCTATACTGTGCTTCCTTGAATCTCCAGAAAGTGCTATATTGTCACCTATATCCCTTACTCGTCTTCGAATAGCCAGGTATTGGAGATCATTTCAGTTCTTCCTTGTCTCGTTGAAGAGATATAATCTGTTGCAACTGCGAGATGTAGCGATTAATTCATTCAACACTTGGCTTTTGCAAATTGAAGATAGCAATGTGGAAATTAGTAAGAGAAAAAGATACTACGACTGTTTATTGGCTTTGGACTGGCAAAGGTCTCGATACAAGGCTATTGGTGTTGATGAAAACTTGTCATGGGTGCGAACAGATACTGAATTGAAGACTCTCTCGCAAGCAATATTTCGTGCGGGTTCGATGATAGCAACTTTTCGGTTTGGGGCGAGATCCTATTTTGTGGATTATGATGCTAGCTCCTTTTTGGTTGACCACCACTTTCACAAATTTGTAATTGTGGAAAAGGGAAGCAATTATTTCACCGTCCCACCAGACATAAGTATTTCTCGTTGGAGACAATTCTGGTATCTGAAGTTCGAAGAAAGGAATAGTACTTTGCCAGGCTATAATGGACCTAAAAGCATGAGAACAGGAACAAAGATAAATTTATTTGCTGAAGAGATTACCTTCTCTTGGAATGAGGTGCTAGATTTGCGAGATGGATCTACAAGGTTGTCCGATGAACTTTCTGGAGAATCGTGGATACAAGATTTAAACGCAATAGACTCGATGTTGACCTCCTCTTTTTACCACTATTGTGATTACTGCTTTCAAATTGGAGAAGACTCAGATATTACTGGATGTATAAATAACTTGAAGGACTTACAGTCAGCATACATGACGAAACAGCTCGGACCACACAGTCCTACTCTGGCAGCAGTTTACTTTCGCCTTTTCTTGATTTTATTAGCTCAGGTTACTTTACTTGCCGGGGCGGACTCGTCTAAGATTGAGGAAGTGCTCAGAGCCGAAAAAATGGACTACCAAGAATTTTCGCTCCAATTATACAATTTGTACCACGATTGCGAAACTCAACTATTTGTTAAGTGGTTTTACTATTGCAAGCCCAACACCTTTCACGAGTTTGTCGTTTCTGAGAATATTTATCAGTTAGTGCTTGAGTGCTGCTACAAAGAGAATTTGGGTTCTGGCAGTCCCCAATTGCGATTCCCTGAATTTTACCGATTCTTATTGCTGAACCACTCATATAAGGTAACGGACCGTATTGACCCATTTCTGATTGTCACCTCAAGTCTGTGGGGCCCATTGTTTGATTCTGAAATTCCACAGGAGAAAGCGAAAGGATATTATCTATCTGCTCTAATGGTGTTTGTTCTAAAAGATATGTGTCAGCCAGTGCAAGAGAAATGGAAAATGCACAGAATTGATCTGATTGGCATTTTTTCTCACTTTGCGCCACAATTGTGGGATTTGTGTAAACGAGCCCGAAGCTTGGTTTTAGCATCGAGTATTTCGTCAATGTTACAGCTCAATTGGTTCCAGGCGCAAACCGTGTTTAACCATTTAGAGAAGGATTCAAGCTTTGCAGTTTTGCATTCGCAAGTGAAAGCTGCAGGTGCAACAAAGTTCCAGTTGAAATATTTGGCTCATGCATTAACCAGCAAGAATGAGCAAGAGGTGATTTCGTTGTTCACGTGCAAATTACTAGATGCTTTCCATGATGGTTCATCTTACGAAGTGGTGGTGAGCAAGAATTTCCCGTACTTTAAAAAGAAAGTGATCCAATTGCGGAAACAGATCATCGAATTGAACACAAATTTCTACAATTTGTATTTTCCTTTGCTCAATTGGATCCATCTCGACCTTGGCAGTCCGGAGCTCAAACGAGGTACACTTGAATAATTGTGAAAAGTCAAGTGCGCCCTTGCTTCATTTATACGTTGTCTAGTAATAATTTTTTTTTTCAGACACACCGCATCAATGTGAGACACAGCGTTGCTACGCAACCACGTACATGATCACGCGTTATTGTGTAGAAGACGTTACGAAAAAAGCTCATTAAAAAAAAAAAATTGTAAAATTCATTTGTGTGGTGAGTCACAAAAACGTGCATATAAGGATATCAGTGTTGAGCTGATCTTGTACCGCGCTTAGCTGAAAAGTTACTCTAATTGGCTAGTAAGGAGCACATCCGTACATCTCCACACGGCGACTACCCGATTGATGCTGTGAGAGATCGGAAATTAGACCTTCTTCCTTTACGAAAAAAAAGAGTCAGCGAAAAAAAAAAAAAGAAATCTTTTCTTAACCTCTACTTCTTTCTCTTCTTTGCTCGTTCTTCCTTACAATGTTGACGATTCGGAAGTCAGCTACCATTCTCTCTAAGAGAGCAGCTCAATCTTCCAGAGCCATTGCTCTTTCGGTTTGCCAACAGCATACGTTACTCCCACCCACCACATTCCAGAAAAGAAACTTTTCTTCCACTCCTAAACTTGGTTCCACAAGATCGACCGTTGTTCAACTTTTGAACAACATCGGTTCGAAAAGGGAAGTTGAACAGTACTTGAAGTACTTCACCTCGGTTTCTTCTCAGCAGTTCGCTGTCATTAAGGTTGGCGGTGCCATCATCACCCAGCAACTTCCTGAATTGGCTTCCTGTTTGGCGTTTTTGTACCATGTGGGATTGTATCCTATCGTTTTGCACGGAACTGGTCCTCAAATTAACGAGTTGTTGGAGGTTGAAGGCGTGGAGCCCGAATATATAGACGGAATCCGTGTCACCAACCCAAAAACCATGGAGGTTGTGAGAAAATGTTTCTTGGAACAAAACTTGAGATTGGTTACTGCTCTTGAAAAGATGGGTGTGCACGCTAGACCTATTACTGCCGGTGTTTTCTCTGCCGACTACTTGGACAAGGACAAGTACCAATTGGTGGGCAAAATCACCAGTGTCGACAAGTCAGCCGTTGAATCTGCTATTGACGCTGGCTACTTGCCTATTTTGACTTCATTGGCCGAAACTCCGTCCGGTCAGTTGTTGAACGTAAATGCTGATGTTGCGGCATCGGAGTTGGCTAGGGAGTTCGAGCCTTTGAAAATCGTGTACTTGAACGAAAAGGGTGGCATTTTCAATGGTAGCACTGGTGAGAAAATCAGTGCCATCAACTTGGACGAAGAGTACGAGGATTTGTTGAAGGAACCTTGGGTCAAGTACGGTACCAAGTTGAAGATCAAGGAAATCCACGATTTGTTGCAACACTTGCCTAGATCGTCGTCTGTTGCCATCATTGACGTCAACGATTTACAAAAGGAATTGTTTACTGATTCAGGTGCTGGTACCTTGATCAGAAGGGGCTACAAGTTGATTAACCGTAACTCTTTAGACGAGTTCAGTAATCCGGACTTATTGAGATCCGCGTTGTTGAGGGACCCTGAGATCAAGAGCGGTAAGTTATCTGTTGCATCTTACTTGAAGCATTTGGAGAGTGTTTCGTTCAAATCGTACGGTGACGCTCCTTTGGAAGTATTGGCCATTGTTGTGGACGACCCAAACAGCAAGGTTCCTGTTGCCAAGTTGGACAAGTTCTTGTCTTCCAAGACTGGATGGTTGAACAATGTGACCGACAACATTTTCAACTCGATCAAGAAGGACTACAGCTCGTTATACTGGATTGTGAACGAGAACGACCCTAACTTGCCATGGTACTTCTCTAAGTCTGACGGTTCATTTACCAAAAACGGCGAAATCTTGTTCTGGTTTGGCTTGTCTACTGACGAAGCTTCAAACTTGATCAAGAAGTTCGATGTTGCTCGTGTTGGTTCTTCTCTTTCCTCTGCCACCGAGTCCGGTGTTTTCTCTGCCAGCACCCAGAAAATGGGTTTCCATACCTCCACCAGACGTTACAAGCCTACCTCTACCACTAACCCAAACCCACCTATCCGTACTGGAACCAACCAAAAGAAATCGAAGGTTGCTTTGATCGGTGCCAGAGGATATGTGGGCCAAAACTTGATCACCTTGATTGATCAACACCCGCATTTGGAATTGACCCTCGTGTCTTCTCGTGAGTTGAACGGCCAAAAGTTGCAAGGATACAACAAGTCTAACATTGTCTACTCGAACTTGCAAACTGATGACATTTTGGAATTGGAGAAGAAGAAGGAGATCGATGTCTGGGTCATGGCTTTGCCTAACGGTGTTTGTAAGCCATTTGTTGATGCGATTGAATCCGTGGAAGGCTCTGAGTCGAGAATCATCGATTTGTCCGCCGATTACAGATTTGATACCACCGGTGAATGGATTTACGGCTTGCCAGAATTGGTAGACCGTAACACCATTGTCTCTGCTAAGAAAATTTCCAACCCAGGCTGTTACGCTACTGCTGCCCAAGTGGCCATTGCTCCATTGAAGGAGTACATTGCTGGTATTCCTACTGTGTTTGGTGTATCTGGCTACTCTGGTGCTGGAACCAAGCCTTCATTGAAGAATGACGTCAACTTCTTGTCCAATAACTTGATCCCATACTCGTTGACCGACCACATCCACGAGAAGGAAGTGAGCAAACAACTTGGTTTGAACATCGCTTTCATCCCTCATGTGGCGCAATGGTTCCAAGGTATTTCTGCTACCGTATCTATTCCTATCAAGCCAAACTCGTTGACGGCGAGAGACCTCCGTAACATTTACCAAGAGAGATACCAAGGTGAACAATTGGTAAGCGTCAGCGGTGAAGCACCATTGGTGAAGGACATCAGTGGAAAGCACGGGGTTGTTGTTGGGGGTTTTGCTATCAACTCTGCTGGTGACAGAGCTGTGATTGTTGCTACGATCGACAATTTGCTCAAGGGTGCAGCCACTCAATGCTTGCAAAACATCAACTTGGCCATGGGTTACGGTGAGTACGATGGTATTCCAGATGACGCGGTGATCCGTGGTTAATTCCATAGAAATAGTCAAAAATAAATCAAAGAATTAAAGAAGGTATCTTAGTGCTTCGAGCAGATTACTGTGGGAAAACTTCGCCCTGAGATAGACATTTAAATAGTGAGTAACGCGCAATCGTAGTGATTTGACTCCGATTCCTATTATGCACAACGTGGGCTCTACACAAAGTATAGAAAAGAGTTGGCGACGGAGAAATTTCGAAGGAAACATTTAGAAGAGTGAATTGGGTCATGGCGGACTCTATTCTTTTCCCCTCTCCTCGACCACGAAAAAGCCAAAGGTAACGGGGTGGTCAATACCCACCCGTGCATCTCATACTTGCAGGTGTGTATCTTGTATTAGTCCTAATCACCGGTTACAGAGTCTATCCCCCATGCTTATTCCGCCAGACAACTTTGGACTCGTCGAACCCGGAGTTTACCGATGTTCCAAACTTGAAGCAGGACATTTCCCGTTTCTTGAAACGTTGCAGTTGAAGTCCTTGGTGTTGCTAGACGCGGCTAAGCCGCCCCGAACACTCAAGTCGTTTCTTCAAGAGAATAAAGTGGATCTCTACAACATTGGAGGGCTCAAGATCACCAACCACCAAAACACCGACAACAACTCTCGCGAAAGTACAGGCTCGGACACGTCCGATGTTCTGGGCGGGACAGAAGCTACCCAACAACTCAATGCTGGAGATGAGATTGAGGTAGTTCTGTTAAGGAAAGAACGGTCGAAAAGCGACGTGTGGATGCTAATTGAGAAAAACCTTGTCATTGCAGCATTCAATATACTTTTGGACAGGACAAAACATAACGTATTGCTCGTGGACTCGTCGCTGTCGTTAGTGGGAATTTTGCGCAAAATCCAGAAGTGGAACTTTGGGTCTATCATCAACGAGTACCGCATCTATACCGGCAATGCCAGCAAGGATAACTACAATGTGGAGGTTTTTCTTGAGGTCATGAAGGTGGAGCTTATTGCGTATGAGACCAGACGGAGAGAAGAAGGTCGGACCAGTGTTGCTTTCAGCCTGAGGCAAATGGCACCTACCCGAAGCTCGATTGATGACGGGGCAATTACAGGCGAAGATGAAGATGCGGTCTCTTTGAACGATTTTGAAGACGATATGGACGATGATATTTTGTCGGCGTCGCCTCAGATTCCGGCCAACTTGTTGAAGTTGGTGGAACAGCGCAAATCGGACGAAAGCCCGTCAATGTCTCCCGAATTGCGGTCCGGAAGTCTTGATCGTCAGAACAGCGGTGAGGGCATGCCGATGTTTCCCGGTGCCCGCAGAAAATCGTCGGTAGACTCGCGTTATATTTTGACCAGCAAGAGCCGGCTCCGAAACCCGAGTTTCTCGCTGTCAGCTTCTCCTGGCCGGCTCTCGCTGTTTGAGACGAGTATGCGCCAGTTCCGGTTTGACCGCAATCCGGACGAGCTCCAGAAAATCAAGGAAAAGTACGATTATAAGTACTACAAGCCTACGCTGACAGATGGTGTGTTCAAGGATGTGGAAACGATCCGCTTGAATCTCCCACCGGAGCACATGCTTCCGGACTGGTTTATCCAAGGAAGAAATTATTGGGAACGAACATACGGTCAGCTTCGCTAAGTTAGAGAAGAGGCTTGCAGTACTTGATTAACGAGTCCAGACCGATCCGTTAAGGGGCTACATGTATGGAAATGATTTTTTGTAAAACGAGGATTATGCTGCTGGGAAGAAGTTGGCTTATGCCCTAGACGGGATATTTGGTTACTGGCCAGAAAGTTGCATCTACCACTGTGGTATGGAGGACGGTATTGCATTTAGAGGTATTAGCGATGAATAGGACTATGCTTCTATCGAAGAAATTGATGACGCGGGACGAGACAATACGATCTTCGCGCGCAGTAATTCGGGCTTCGTTGTAAGGTTACTTCTATGTGTTATGGAGGTAGTTTAAGTAGGAGCGCGGGTATGGATTCTTGGAACACGAGAGGAAAAGAGAATTGCGACTTTGTCTTGCTACTCCGACTAACGCCACATTTGTATCTTATCACCGAACTTACATTCGTCAACACCTATTTATATGATGCAGTGCGTACCACACCACGCCCCACTCTTTTGTGACAAGAGCCGGACTGAAATCCATTCCGGCCATCTCCCAAAACCACCAGCCCGCCCTGTAGTCATCTTCGAAAGTGCCCGCACTAGTTTCTGCCCCATGTAGCTCTGCTTCCCGAGTCGTACGCCCGTGTGGAGTCAAACTTTCCCGAGTCATAACTGTGGTCCCCAGATCCGTTCATAAGCCTGTCGCGGAGCCTGTTGCTCAGCGAGCTGCTGCGGCTGGTGCCCGTTGCGCCCGAAGACGTCTGGCCCGAACTACTCGGAGTATATCCTGAACCAGACGCCGATCCCACCGACTGACGCGATTTATTGTACATTTCTTGCAACCGCGACGATCCACGGCGCGTGTAGCCGCCCAGAACCGGCCGGTCGGAGCTATCGCTTCGTTCGTGTTGTGACAGCGGCACTGGCGCCAGATTGACGGAGTTGTAGCTGGTTCTAATTGGCTGGTACTGTGACGACGAACTGGACGACGACTGATGGTGCGTGCGACTCAGTGCGTGGTCCAGAGCTTGGGACTTTTGCTTTTGTGCTGCAGTGGCGCCTAACCAGTCTGGGTAAGGCTCGTTATGGGCGTCAAAGTAGCTCACAAACGCATTGTGGATCAAGGTGGATTCAGCCGTAAGCCCGTCCTTTTCGGAGAACGACGCAGGCGAAATGGAAAGCCCGGAAAATTTCAGATTGATTTTTGAAATGAAAGAGCGGCCCGAGGCGACATTGGGCTGATACTGGCTCATGCTGAAAGTAATGGGTTGGTGGAGGTAGAGGATTTAGGTGGAGCTGATAATGCGGGAGAGGCACGGGTGTTGCTGTGGCATTACTGTTCGATAACAGGCCAGTTTTGTAGACAAAACGTGGAGTCTGTGATTTTCTAAGTATTCATTCTGGGATTTATTTGCCATGCAAGCTGTTTTGCTCTGGGTTTGCCGTCGGTATTCGCAGTTCACCGCCTTCAACTTAGTGACGCGGGAGATGTCGCCTGACTGGGACGAAGTGCCGAGGTCGCCTGAAACTCAAACAAGAAATCGTTTCAAATTTCTTCGCTCAAGTAATGGAGCCATTCGTGGTATTCCAATCGGACTGGTCTTAACTTAAATCGAGTTTGGGTGCAAAATCACTTGTGGTGCATAACGGTTCGCACAAAGGTGATGCGGAAACCAAAACCTGTGAACTGGTTACAATTTGTCTTGCCCTTCCCGGATTTCCATTTCCTCTCATAAGTTAACTTACACGCTCGCCCTTTATAGCTTCTTATGCTCTAGTTTTCTTCTCCAACTTTTGTCTACTTTTTTTCCCTGGTTTCCTCTAATTTCTCTTCTTCGCCATCGACTACTACATGCCTGAGTGTGCGAAGCTCATCCTCATCTATAAAAATTACCTAGTGCAAAAAAAAAAAAAATACTCCATCTCACACATCCTGATCCTCCCATTCCCATGTTTGTTTCCCGAGTTTTGGGTTCTTTCCCAAAGCGGACTTTCATGCCAGTGGCGGCGTTCCGTGGTTTTGCCCAAACTTCGCTTTTAAGCCAGTCACTTGACTCTAACCGTTATTCGGCTCCAGATGTGCAGAAAGTGCTTGAAAAGGGCGAAGTCACCTTGCCTGAATTCCTCGATCTCAGTGTGTTGCAGCCGCAGCTTAAGAAAAGCGTCGCTCGTCTCAATTACGACTCCCTTACCCCAGTACAATCCAAATCCTTGATGCCAATGCTTATGGAAGACGGTGTTGTCTGCAGAGCGAAAACCGGTACAGGTAAGACGATGGCGTTCGCTATCCCTGTGCTCCAATCGTGTTTGGAAACTTATAAAGAGCATAAAACAGTCAACAAGGTTCAGGCGTTGGTCATTGCTCCCACCAGAGACTTGGCGTTACAGATCCAGCAAGAATTCGATAAGCTCATCGGTAGAGACAGATCGCTCTCCTCCAAGTTTGAGGTTAGACTCTGTATTGGTGGAAAGATCGACAAGCCCAGCAGAAAAGTGCCTGCGGTCGTGGTGGCTACTCCAGGTCGTTTGGAGGCGAATCTTAGAGACACTCGTTATCTCAAGATGTTTTCCGACTTGAAGTACAAGGTTTACGACGAGGCAGACCGGTTGTTGGACCAAGGATTTGAAGACACTTTGCGCGAAATCGACATCAAGCTTGACGATGCTCGTGGCTTCGCAGACGTGGAGCCCAAGAAGACGAAAAACGTCTTGTTCAGTGCCACTGTGGATGACAGAGTGAACAATTTTGCGAAGGAAACCATCGGCAAGGATTACACCTACATCAACTGTGTCAATGAGAATGAGCCTGAGGCTCACGAAAACATTGACCAAACCATTGTCAAGACCAAGGACATTTACCAGTCCCACGTTGCTGCCATCAGCGACATCTTCCGCAATAGGGAACTCAACCCTAACTACAAGGCGATTCTTTTCGTCCCTACTGTTATCGGCTCCGAGTTTTTGTATGAGGTCGTGAACGAGATGAACATGCAAAGCAAAATGCGCAACTGGGTCTACAAGTTGAACGGTAACATGACTCAAAGCAGAAGAGACCGCACCACCCAGCGCTTCCGTACGTGCAAAACCGGTTTGTTGATCTGTACTGACGTTGCTGCGAGAGGTTTGGACTTCAAGAACGTCACTGATGTCATCCAAATCTGCCCCAGCTTGGATGTGGCAGACTACGTGCACAAGGTTGGTAGAACGGCTAGAGCTGGTACCTCCGGTAATGCTACCATCTACTTATCAGAGCCAGAGTACAAGTACAAGAAAGTATTGGAGAAAGAGAGAGGAATCAAGTTTGCTCAAGAACTTGAGTACACTACTTTCGACGAGGACCGTGTGCCTATTGAAGAGGCTCTGTTCTCAAGTGAGGATGTGGAGGAATACGTTAGAAGTATGTTTGGCTTCTACAAAGGTGCTGTTTCCGTGTACCGCATGCAATTAGACAATGTTATGCGTGATTTGGTCAACCTTTTGAGATGCTTCACATCCAACCCTACTGCCACCGTGGAAATGAGCAGAAAGCGCTTTTCCATGATGGGACTTCCTTGGAGTTTGGTTCCGCTGCACTTTGATGTGGAGGGCGGCGCTCCTATTTCCAACAAGCATAACAACTACAAAGGCAAGGACTTCAGAAAGAGCTACAGGCTGAACGACCGCTCTTCTAACCAGCGCAGATTCTCCGATTCTGACAACTTTGGGGGTAGATCCAATTACTCCAATGACAGACGCTCGAAGAGAACCTTCGACAACTCTGACTCTTACAATTCCAAAAACAAACGCAGATACTAAGGTTTCTCTTGGGGTGATTGAAGCTCTTGCGGGTACTTCTGGCTTAAAAATATATTTCACGACATACATGTACATAGTTTAAAAAATGACAAAAACGACGGGTTACATCTATTGATCACAGAAATCTTCGGTTTTTCTTTTTGTGCTGCTTCACTTTCTTTCCTACTTGGTGGATCGGGAACTGGCGCCTGGAGTTGGCTGACTTCTTCGCCGACACTGATCCGTCGTCATTCTGGACGTCATTCAGGTCTTCTGATAGAAGGAGCTCACGCGAAATGAGCACGTACGCGACTAGCAGCAATATGATGATGGTATCAATGATGATTATCTTTCTCTGAAAGCTCAATTCACGAGTGAAGTGAAGCATTTTGAGGTTTAGCGTGTCAATCATTTCGTTCGTCCACGCATGGTGACTTTCAACATTCGATTGAACCTCTTCTTTGATTTTGTGTAATGACTGGTGCAAAAATTGCGTGTGTGCGGTGAAGGACTGATTAAACCTCAGTAGAACATCTTCGATTCGTGCAGATTGACGTCTTTCCATAGTGGTGAATGCATCCGAAAGTAATTTGCTCTGCTCTTCCACGTATAAGAGAGAAAGCGATGCGTTCGATTCCAACAAACTTAACCGCTTGACAATATTCCGGAAAAGCGATTCTTCTGTGGTTTTGGCTCCGGTAGACTCTATAGCCGTGGATGATTCGTTGGGAAGTGGAACCTCGCATATTTCTGAGGAATTCTGGTCTCTCAAAAACTCATTCAATTCCAAGTACGGTAAAACGACACGGCACTCTTCATCCATGGGATCAAATTCTGCACTGTAGTTAGGAACTGCTTCTGAATCGCCGGTCTTTTCTGACGAAGCCAACGATTTCGCCGTCGAAGTTTCAGGTTTTTTTTCTGAGCTTTTAAACTCTTCCATCATTGTAGTGCCGTGGACTCTTACCAAAGATATAGGGCAATAAAACTCGTTGCCGTAATGGCTGAGAATCTCCACTTTCAAGTATCGGGCCCAGATGAGGGGGTTTTCAATGTCGAAAATTTGAAGGTCACGGATGTTTTCGGCTTCGTATTCTCCGAGCTCGTGCCACCCGTTCGTAACAGGGAATCTGTCTGAAACAGAGAACTTCACCGTCTTGAACATCGAACTAAAAAGCTCGAAATTGCCCATCACCACCGATGTCACAAGGATATCTTGGCAAAGCTCGATCACCACAAATTTGTTGGTAGTGGAGCATTTGTTTAGAAGATAAGAGTCTTTGACTTCCTTCAATATGGCCGATGCCCCTTTGGCGTCGCTATTAGTCTTGACAATTGTGGCGGCACAGTCCAGCGATGCGTAGTTGAACTTGTCTTTATAAGTTTTTCCCTGATCTATTTCCTCTGGTTTTGACTGAAGAGCAGTGGAAACCTCGGTATGAGGTTCTGAGCTGTTAGTCACAGCCGACGGCGTTTCACTGGGTTCGGGAACGACCAGCTGCACCGCCTCTTCCACTTCTTTCTCCTTGTGTTTTTTCCACTCCTCGAACGACATGAACCGGCAATCGTCGGTGGAGTTTTCGCCGGAAGAATCCTGTTGCAAGTGTGACTGGCTCAAGTTGGCCACATCAGGATAATCCGAGGAATTGTACGATCCAGGCACCTCCATGTTCTCGGACAGATTGAGCGGATTCTCCGAGCCCTGAAGATCCAGAAGGAAGAACATTCCCGACATTTCGGAACCAGAGTCTCGGGTGGTGTTCAGTGTGGAGGAGACATCAGACAGAAGGGTGGAGTTAGCTGAATGTAGCGCCCACGAGCGGGGGAAAATGCAGAGAAATGCCACGATGTAGATTGCAGATCTTGGCATGGAGATGGACGTGGGCGGAACTGAAACTGCCAAGTGAGGATGGCAGGGGGATCAAGTTGGCGAAACCGATAAATCGACTGGGGGACGACTGACGAGTGGAACAGAACCAAAAAGTGAGCAACCGCAAGATCAAACCAGTCTGGAAATTCTATTTGGCTAGACTCGCGACACCAGGTTCACTTCCACGGCCGACGGCGTTTCACAGTAGTAGTTAAGTGATCCAAGTGCGACTCAACACCAAAACGGCTTTACCCCAACTAAGTGCGACACTCGAGCACACTAGATGCGCCAAAGTCGAGAAGGTGGTGCATGCGCGGCCATTGCGTGCGCGCTATCTACTCTTCTCACTCTACTTCTCACCAGTCTACTTCTCACCAGCTACATCTTACTACTACTTCCACATGCTCAAGCTCTTGCCCTTGCTGGCGCGGCTGGATTCCACCGCGTTGAAACAGCCCAAAGAACTTTTTTCGTACTCGCGCAACATCGACGGCGACTGGAACCTTGACGAGGCCGAATCCAAAGAATCGGCGCTCAGCTATTTCTACTTCCCCGACACATATGTGGACCAGCGGTTCGACCTCCAGGCGGGGTTCAAAACCTTCAAGAAAATCCCCGACGCAGACAACAGAGCGCATTTCCCGCTGTTGCTTGGCGCTATCCAGCAGCACGAACAGACCACCGGCAAAAAAACCAAGGCCGACATCATCACCTTCCGCGGCATCATGACCAAGTTGCTTGCGCTTCCGTACAACATGAACAGCGGGTTCCAGTTGTATGTGGTGGGCTACGATGGCCAGCTCTTCATCAAAAACGACGACGACTTTGACACGGCGCAACGCGAAAAGGAGAACGCCGAGCTCCAGCAGGACCCGGAAAAACAGCGCTACCGTGACGTTTGCGAGTACGGCGGCTACAAATTCGAGACGCTCGTTACACTCCCCAAGCCGTGGGCCCAGTGTACGCGCGGAGCCATCGAAAAGCGCCACAAACGCGTCGTCAACAACTACGAGCAGTACATCAGCGTGGTGCGCACGGGAATCGGCAAGATCAAGACGCTCTTGGCGGGCGAGGTCGACTGCGTGTGGGACTACGCCCCGCGCGACGACAACGTGCTTCCGCACTACGTGGAGTTGAAGACGTCGCGGGTGGTTTCCACCCCGGCGCAGGCGGTGACGTTTGAGCGCAAGCTCTTCCGCACCTGGGCCCAGTGCTTTTTGCTCGGCATCACCAAGATCGTGTACGGGTTCCGCGACGACCAGCACGTGTTGACGGACGTGGAGATGTACAACACCGACGAGGTGCCGGTGATGCTCAAGGACAGCGAGCTTCCGCGGGGCCAGAGCCCCAAGCTCATGTGTGTCCAGGCGTTGAAGTGGTACGGCGCGGTGTTGGAGTGGCTCCAGGCCAACGTGGATGCGCACGACGAACTGCGGGCATACAAGGTGACGTACGACCCGGGGTCCAGAACGTTTCTGTTGACGGAGTGTGTGGGCGACGACAACTGGCGGATGCGCCACGGCGAGATCTTGACGGACGAGTTCAAGAGCTGGCGGGAGGAGCTTCGCAGGTGAGTGGTGGCGGAAGAGGGAGAGAGAAGTGGTGGGCAGAAACGGCGTGACGGGGTCGAGTAGTGAGGCCGGGCCAAGTCCAGTGCAGACCAGGTTTACTAATGCAGACCAGGTGTACTAATTCAGACCAGGTGACTAATGCAGACCGGGCAGTCAGCAATTAGAGTTAACAATAAGAGAGAGATGGTATGAGAGTGATCAGTTATGCGTATGCAAGCGATGAGCTCGTAAACAGATTAGTGATAAAAATAGATTGATTCCGAAGATTTTTTTTTTTGGACGTGAGGTGACCTTGTAGGATACAGCATAGGAGTAGGCTAGGTGGAATAGCTAGGTGGAATAGCCCGGGTGCGTGGTGGAATGATGAACTTCTAGTTTGACTGACTTTAGTGAGTCTGAGTATGACCGTCTTCCGAACACCACAATCTGATGACGCCCTTCAACGTCCTAGAAGTGATCCTGACTCAATCTGCCTGATCAGATCGGCGTGGTTGATTGCCTAGATGCGGTGGATGACTAACTAGATCACCAGTAGACCGTGTAATCTGCAATACCTGGACATCCCGAGCTCAAGGTAGACGACTACCTACACCATCTTCAGATTCTGCGATCTGGACCACAGCAAATCTGGTCTACTCCCCATGTGGCAATCTAGCTTACACAATCTACATCCCGGTGGACTTAATTACACAAGCTTTCGACAATCCATCTTCCCCACTGTCCATCTCACCTAATAACCCACGTTGCATGATTTTGCTCGATCATGACGTCGCGTCCGAGCTCATCGAAGGTTTGGCGTAGAAAAGCCAACATACCCACGGATAAATACGTTGCTAATGCACTCCGAATAAAAGAAGTGGCCCCAACCAGCCAGAACCCGCGCCCGCGGGTTGCACCACCACCCAGTTTCCCAATTTGGCCATCGAAGGAAAATCCGGTTGTGTCACGCACATCCTCGGAACACCAGGCAACAATACCATCATGAACTCCGCGGCGAGAACCTGCCCCACAGTTTTGCGCGCAACAGGCCCAATCGGGAAAGTGGGTCCGTAGCAATATTTCTGCGACAACAGCAACCTCCACCACAGCAACCCAAATCGGTGGTTGCGATACAATAGGGGCACGTTCTCCTATAGTTGCCTTCTGCTCTAGTTAGGGCCACAGTCCGTAAGAAAACGGCCGGTGACTGATTGCGGGGAAAACGCTGACGTCCTCAACCGAGGATCCGAATGGGGCAATTCCGGTGGAACTGGGCCATATGATAGCGCGAAGCCGTAACTTGAAAAAAACCCACCACCGGCCAAACCCGAACTACTGGTAGAAAAACAGCCGTATACGGCTGCTGACATATCCATGGCGAGACCAGGATGTTCGCTGCAGCAGCATGAAGGCCAACTTTTTTTTTTTTTTTTTTCGTCTTGCTTGCTCAGCAAAAGACGGGTCCACACATGAGTAACCCTGCGCCTATTATTGGCTCGGCTTAGTAAACCACACAGGTCTCGATCTCATGCATTGTGCATGCTATATAAGATAAGATCCCCGCCTCCAGCCACTGGACTCCCTACAAGGAAAAAGCTTGACCATATCCTAGTCGAATTCGCTTTTCTTCACTTTTTCTGTGACCTTTTTCCCTCCAGCTTTCCCCCACTGGCGCTAATCACCTTAGCCCCATCCTAATTTAGCTGTTATCGTTATCATGGCCCCCACATACACAAATTCTAACGGGTGTCCTATCCCTGAACCTTTTGCCACACAAAGAGTGGGCCAACATGGACCGTTGTTGTTGCAGGATTTCAACTTGATTGATTCCTTGGCTCATTTCGACCGTGAGAGAATTCCCGAGAGAGTGGTGCACGCCAAAGGTTCTGGTGCCTACGGTGAGTTTGAGGTGACGGACGACATCACTGACATTTGTTCTGCTAAGTTCTTGGACACTGTGGGCAAGAAGACGCGTATTTTTACACGTTTCTCCACCGTGGGCGGTGAACTGGGTTCCGCTGACACTGCCAGAGATCCCAGAGGTTTCTCCACGAAGTTCTACACCGAGGAAGGTAACTTGGACCTCGTGTACAACAACACGCCGGTGTTCTTCATCAGAGACCCTTCCAAGTTCCCCCACTTTATCCACACCCAAAAGAGAAACCCAGAGACCCACTTGAAGGACCCTAATATGTTCTGGGACTACTTGGTTTCCAACGAGGAGTCGGTGCACCAGGTGATGATTTTGTTCTCCGACCGTGGTACCCCAGCGTCCTACAGAGAGATGAACGGCTACTCGGGCCACACCTACAAGTGGTCCAACACCAAGGGCGAGTGGCACTATGTGCAAGTTCACTTTATCACTGACCAAGGCAACAAGACCTTGACCAACGAGGAGGCAGGCGAGTTGGCGGGCTCCAACCCAGACCATGCGCAAGAGGACTTGTTCAAGAACATTGCCAAGGGTAACTTCCCCTCGTGGACCTGTTATATCCAGACCATGACTGCGCAACAAGCCAAGGAGGCGGATTTCTCTGTTTTTGACTTGACAAAGGTTTGGCCTCACAAGCAGTACCCATTGAGAAGATTTGGTAAGTTCACTTTGAACGAGAACCCCAAGAACTACTTTGCCGAAGTTGAGCAAGCGGCGTTCTCCCCTGCCCACACCGTGCCTTACATGGAACCTTCCGCTGACCCAGTGTTGCAGTCGAGATTGTTCTCCTACTCTGACACCCACAGACACAGATTGGGCCCCAACTACCAGCAAATCCCAGTCAATTGCCCTGTGACAGGCGTGTACAACCCTCACATGAGAGACGGTGCCATGAATGTCAACGGAAACTTGGGCTCTGCGCCAAACTACCTTGCCAGCAACAAACCATTGGAATTCAAGCAATTCTCGATTCAAGAGGACCAGGAGGTGTGGACCGGTGCTGCTTGTCCTTTCCACTGGAAGGCCACCGATGCCGAGTTCAAGCAAGCTTCTGACTTGTACCGTGTTTTGGCCAAATACCCTAACCAGCAAAAGAACTTGGCGCACAATGTTGCTGTGCACGCTGGCGGTGCGGACAAGGAGATCCGGGAGCGTGTGTTGAAGTACTTTGGTAAGGTGAGCCCTGAGTTGGCGGCCAACATCAAGAAGGAATGGGATGAGTAAGTAGTAATGAGATTGCGTACCGAGCGAATGAGTAGTGTGGGTTAGAGCGGGTAGAGCTTGGAGAACTAGAGGGAAGAAAGACAGAAACTAGACAAATTAGAGAGGAGCGAGACAAACTGGAAGACAGAAGACAAATTAAGACAAATTAGAACACGCCTGAATTATTGTAATAAGTTGTGGGGAAATGTCAAGGAGTTGGGAAGGCAAATTAAGACAAATTAAGACAAATCAAGACAAATTAAGACAAATTAAGACAAATCAGAACACGCCTGAAAATTATTATAATAAGTTGTGGGGAAATGTCAAGGAGTTGGGAGATGCGGTGGTTTGGGTCATCTCGATAGAAGTCACCGGTAACTTGCAGTGCCGATATGGGACACCCGTCCGCTTGAAGTTTTTTACTATTTTCCTTCGCTCCCCCTTCACTTCGCTCAGTTTACGCTCTCTGTCCCTAGAATCCAATTAAAGATTGGCTTGGATCCAATCAAGGTCAGGTGAAGCTGTTTGTGGCACTGACTTTCTCCACTTCCCTCCACTCCCACTTTCCTCTTCCTCCCTCTCCCTCGTGTTTTCTACGAGTACTTGTATGAAAACATTTATTATACACTATGTGAAGCATCTAGCTGTCATAAAACAGGTTGTGCAAGAATTAAAGCTTGGTGGTATTGCAAGATGGACATTCGCAGGAAGAACCACATTTGCAAACAGTAGAGCCATTTCCGCAACAGGTGTTACCCTTCGAAGATTTGGCGGCAGTGGGGTTGGGGACCACAGGCGCTGGGGCGGATTTTTTGGAACAACAGGACATTGGGGAAGAAAACGGGAAACTGGGGGAAGGCAGAGTTTTATAGTGATAACGCCGGGTAGGAGCACCGGATTGGGCAAGTGGGTGCGCGCGATAGCGGAAATCTCGCCAGTGGGCATATTCCGCAACACGCACAGGTAACCTGCGGATCTAAGTCGTAAACGTGGGGGGTACGGGTGTATTTTCGTAACATGTACTTTTAGCTTGTAGATGCAACCTGCAATTGTAACCTGTAATATTAACCTGCAAACTGTGACCCGCAACTGTAACCTGCAACTGTGGTGTGCATGCGCGCCGAATGTGTAACTCTGCATCCGGAAGGTGCCTGATCTACTTAGGGGCCGCACAGCCTACTTGGGCTGAGTGATTTGAATGTGGTAAAAGATGGTGAAATATATTTAGCCGGTGACAAATATAGAAGTCTGCGATGTGTGCGATTTGGTGCCTTTGAGGTTTTCCCGTTTGCAATTGCGACTCTTGGCGCACCACACGAAACAACGAGCCCTTCACCATAACGAGCCATTCCCTCTGTAAATGAGCAAGAAAACGTGAAACTGTAAATGGCGGAGGTCCAGGCCGTGGCTGGCTGCACCAGCCGTGTGTTGTGCCAACAAGAGGGAAGCGTTCCGGAAACAGTGGTACCTGCATGTGGCCGGGCTCATAATAGAGAGGGCCCATCATGGACCCACGAGTGGGGTTTCACATGTGGCGGAGGCTGTAACGTCGGAAATGTCACAGTGGACAATTTTTTAGGGTTGACGGTCTGCTGCAGGAACATACCCTTACCCTTGCACGAATGTGGTGGCTATGGAAGTCGCGTAAGGCAGACGATTGCGGAATGACTGGACCGCAACTATCACCATTTCCAATGCGTAAAATTAAACCGTCCATGCCCCTATTATCTGCGGCGGGACCGGATCAAGCCAATGTGTCCCGCCCATCCCAATGTAAGCGTCAGTAGTAAATATCTCCAGCACCCAACGCCGTCAGCAGCTCCCCCACTGCCTCCATACCAGTGGGTGTAAAAATAGCCCTGTGTACCCTGGCCCAGGGCGAAGCAAAGAAGTGTGCTTGCAGAGAAGAAGTCGTTAGTGACCGGGGCGCCCGGTTGTATGTATGCACACCGCGGTGATCCCAGCGTATAAAGGCATGGGGATTTCCCGGAGTTTCCTCTGTATCAACTATCACTATGGCTAACTTGATTTCTGCAGCAGCGGGTGCGATCGACACTCTTACTTCTGGCGCGGTGGGCGCTTTTGACACCGTCACTTCGGGCGCGGTGGGCGCTTTTGACACCGTCACTTCGGGCGCGGTGGGCGCGTACGACACGGTGACTTCGGGCGCGGTGGGCGCGTACGACACCGTGACTTCGGGCGCGGTGGGCGCGTACGACACTGCGACTTCGGGCGCGGCCGGCGCGTTTAACACTGCGACCTCGGGCGCAGCCGGCGCGTTCAACACCGCGACCTCGGGCGCGGCCGGCGCCTACAGCACCGCGACTTCCGCGGTTGCAGGCTCGGGCGAGTCGAGCGGAACCCACACCGCCACCACTGCATCGGGCAGCAGTTCTGCTACGGGAACGAATTCTGGAGAGAGCTCCAACGGAACCTCCTCCCACACCAGATCGACCATGGCGACTTCGAGGAGCTCCAGCACTGCGTCGCACAGCAGCAGCGGCTCTTCTAGTTCGAGCTCGTCGTCGTCGAGCAGCTCTTCGGGCGCGGCCGCGGTGCCACTTAATGCGGGCCTGTGGAAAAAGGGCGCGGCGGTAGCTGCGCTTGTGGGATTCTCGTTTGTGGTTAACGTGTTGTAAAAAAATTTATAGGGAATAGAATGTTTTGAGATTACTATTGTGACTGCCGCTTTGGTTTGCCTTGTACCTTGCAATATGCTTTTGTTTGCGTTGTTTTGCAGTTGGACCTACATGGGCTGATATCGGCGCGAGGCGGTCTAGAGTCTTTTGGGGCGCGCCGGGCCTGGGCCCTACTTGTTTACATTGGCTCCAACTTTGTTCGCCGGCCGATTTCCCGTTTTGGAAATTTCCCTTTGCATTCGCCCACTGCACCCGGTTGCTGGGTCGGCACCAGAAATATTATCGCATCTCGTGGGTGCCGGGGGCATTAGGGTCTTGGTGCGGTTTTGCGAGGCGCTTCGAGATTTCGCACCCAGTACCCACACTGCACTCGGTGGTGTTCTGTACATTCGGGCACACATCTCTGTAATGATCCCTAATTCAATTTTTCTGTTTCCAGCTTGTTCTACTCGCGAACCGTGCTTTCGCTCGACGATTAATATCCGCCAGATGTGCTCAGCTTTAGGTCTGTGCCCACACCTATTCCTACTCTCGCCGTTTCTTCTACGAATACTTGCAACCGCAAACGCCCTTCCTGATTTCACTTCTCTTTACCTCGTTCATTTACATATTCCATCACATTTGCTTATTCATCTTTCGTTCATTCACTCACCTTCACCCCACCTCTGTCCACTTCGTTATCTAACATCTCCTGTGTAGTCGCACTCAACCACATTCGCGATGTGCAATCTACTCTCCACATTATCACCATGTCCCAAAAACCCGCTCGCCTTCAGGTGGACCCCGAGTCGATTCCTGATGACGATAGACCGCCTCAGACTGGTCACACCTTCAATATCTGGTACTTGAAATGGGCCGGCGGTGACTCCAGCTCGCGCAACTATACCAAGCTGAAATTTCGCGTGAACATCAAGAAAGATTCCGGCTACACCAAAGCCACACAAAATAGCCCCATCTGCCTCTTTTTCGCCCGTGGATGTTGCTACAGAGGAAAAAAATGTCCTTACTTGCACCGTCTTCCGTCGAAATCCGACTTTGGCATACCGACTCAAGACTGTTTTGGCAGAGACAAAACCGCAGATTACAGAGATGATATGAGTGGCGTAGGCCTGTTGGCCTATGCCAACCGCACACTCTATGTGAGCGGAATTCATGTCAGTGATGACACGGACAGTGTATTGTCGCGGCATTTTCTGGAGTTTGGCTCTATTGACAAGATCAAGGTGCTACACGGTAAAGGTTCTGCGTTTGTGAGTTTCCAGCTCGAGGCCGAAGCCCAGTTTGCTAAGGAAGCAATGGATGCGCAATCTTTGGACGGCTCTGAAGTTATCAGTGTTCGCTGGGCTAATGAAGACCCCAATCCAAATGCCCAGGAAAACAATAAGAGATCTGTTGAAGAACGGGCCATGGAAGCGGTCAAACAGTTGCTCAAACAGAGAAAGACCGATCTTCCGAAGGAGCCGGCACAAATTCCAGAACAAAAGCAGAAGACGCCCGCCGATGTGCAAAAGACCACAGACACGGACGAAGCGCCAGAAAGTGCTCATAGTAGATCGCCTTTTTTGGGTCCGGCTCGACTTGCAGCGTTGGAGAAGATCCGACTCACAAGAAAGCTTGTCAAACCTGCTTCCCTCTCGAATTCAAACACACTTTCTACCCAGTCTACGCCGTCTACAGCATCCACATCGGCCGCTATCTCATTCTTGGATGGCTATTCTAGTGATTGAGCATAGTTGCTCGGTACAACCAGTCCGGAATCTTATATCCTCCTCTGCTGAGGAATTTTTTCAACTCGGGGAATGTTTCCTTGTCGTTGTCGTCGACAAATGTGTAGCTTTCACCCTTCTGGCCAGCTCTTCCAGTTCTTCCAATGCGGTGAATGTACTCCTCGAACTTTTTGCTCATATGGAAGTTAATAACCATAGAAACATGAGGAACGTCGAGACCTCTGGCAGCAACATCAGTGGCAATGAGCACATTTGCTTTTTTCGCCCGGAAACTGTCCACGGCCTTTTCTCTCGCCTCCTGTGTCTTTGACCCGTGAATAACGGCCACATTGGGAAACCCTTTCGTCACTAACTCGTCTGCCAACTGCTCTACGGTACGTTTGAAGTTGGCGAAGATTATCACTGATAAATCGTGATTCTGGGCGTGAGATTTGAGGATTTTCACCATCTTCGAGAGCCTCTTTTCGTCTAGCTCTTGCTGGGGTGATGCGTCGGCCACATATTCGAATTGCTGAGAGATGTTATCTACCACTTCGTTAGCGCTTCCCACAAAAAGATATGCGGGGTCAGTCAAGTAGTTTTTGGTGATTTTTTCAATCGATGGAGTTATGGTGGCTGTGAACATTAAGGTGGTTCTTTTGGTAACACGAAAGATGCGCGAGTCAATCGACTTTTGTAGCGATTCAGATGTAGGGAGATATTCCAAGATGTTCTGGAGAGACTTTTCAAACCCCATGTCGATCATTTTATCCGCTTCGTCCATAGTCAAATGATAGCATTTTTCAAGACTGATGATGCCTCTTTCGAGTGAGTCAACTAGTCTGCCCGGTGTAGCCACCACAATATGTACTCCATTTCGGAGTGAGTGCACTGTTTCCTCGTATTGATGGCCACCGATGATGGTTACCACCGATAAGCCAAGTGGAGAAGCAAATTTCTCAGCCGCTTTTGTGATTTGCAATGCCAATTCTCTCGTGGGTGCAAGTATTAGCCCTAGCGCCTTGTTCCCGTTAGCCTCCTTTGTATGTTCAAATTTCATGTACTCTGGTTCGATATTGAGGATGTAGGTAAGAAGAGGAATCAAAAATGCTAGGGTTTTTCCAGAACCGGTTTCAGCAATACCCACAACATCACGATGACGCAATCCGTTTGGGATAGTAGCTCTTTGGACTGGAGTTGGCTCGTTGTAACCGAGAGATTTCGTGAGAATGTCAATTATGGATTCTGGGAGTTGTGCCTCTTGCCACAGTCTCATCGGATTGCTGATATCATTGCCTTTTGAAGAAATATTAAAATCGTCTTTGAATATTCTCCAGTCCCGCGGGGTCATCTCCAGGAGGGCTTTGTCCTTCCAATGACTGGGTCTTCCTGTTTCTATGTCTGGGCGTACAACTGGTTCAAGCGTCACTAATGGCTGATATGATTGAGATGTGTCTTCTTCTGCGCTCCATTCGAAAGAGTATTTACCATTATGGGGTCTGGTGGCCTTCCTAGGATTCGGTTGTTTTGGAATTATGGATGCGGTCTCTTCTTCACGCGGCCGTTTGAGCTTCTCAGGTTTGGCCACTTTTGTGCGCTGTTCTCTCTTTTTCTTGGATATGAACTTTGGTTTTGCTGCATTGACATTTTGGAGTATTAGGTCCTCGACAGAAATAGGCCGGGACATTTTAGGGCAATCGTGTGGAGAAGTGGGAGTAGATGAGATTGGAGAATCTGTATGCGCATCTCACTGTACACGCAATCTAGTCTCAATCTACGTTCGCAGTCACCAAAGATAAGTTAGGCAAGAAAAGTCAGAGCAGTTCTTGTTAAAAAGATGGTTTTTACCAGGAGAGAGTTTTTCCAACATTACCATAAGATGAATTGCAAAAGTTGTCTGATGGGGATGTGTCCCTCGCATTCTATGAACGTCTCCAATAAATATATAAAAGTAGCACTCCCATCACAAGCACTGCCAACAGCGATGTAAACTCAAACGTCGCCAAGTAACAAGAAGATCCCTTATAGCATACATAGTCATCACCCACGATCTCACTGTTCCTGTCGTAGATGTAGCCGAAGAGCTTGGTGAACACGGTCAATCCCGGAACCGTACTAGAGTAGACAATGCCCCAGATAAGGGAATAGTTCTTCATCGAAAATAAGTCAGCCATGATTCCAGGAAAAGAAGTGAAACACAAGCCGTATGCAAATCCAATGGTGCACGAAATCAACGAGAGAAACACGTTCACATCAGTAAGCGAAGTGCTCCAGTGGTCAATTGGAAGCGAAAGGGCAAAATGTCCCACAAACATAATCACCACGCCAAATAGAGTCACCCAGTGCCTCTGGCAGTGAAAGCGGTGCACCAAATTGTCAGATAACGGACCAGCCGTGAGACGACCAATGAAGGAGAAAATGGCAATCAAAGACACGTGAAGTGCCTGTAACGAGTGCAATGATGGAATGTCCAGCGAAGCATGGACAAAATGGGTATAGATGGCCTTGACAACAAAGCCAACCGAATAAATATACATCTGGCCCATGCCCTGTAAGATAGCCATTAGGAAAAAATGGATCCAGAAGATTGGATGGAGCAACGACTCCTTCAACCCCAAGTGTTTAAGGGTTGTTGCAGGAGTAGAGATAGGGGTTTCTGGTTCCTCGGATTCGCCTATAAGCGGCATGTCCTCCTCGTCGGCCGACTGCTCCTCGAAAAAGTCTTCTGCCACCAGCAGATTCTTATGGCCCTCGATCCGGACGAAAAGCACGCCAATCAACTGCATCACAGCCGACGACACAGCCAAAAAGAGCAAAAAATGGCCCACATTTCCGTGGAATAGTTTGGTGTACGCCAAAGAGTAGAGAAGACTGGAGATGGCAAAGCTAGCGATGGTGAAACTCTGAGCCGTGCCCTTGTACTTGGGAAAACTCACCGTGACTGCTTTCAACGAGGCAAAATAACTGGCGGTGGACCCAATACCAATGAAAAACATGGCCGCAATCAATTCCCACGAGGCTGCATCGTTGCCGGCACTGTAGAGCGTCTGGAGCCACTTGTAACCCAACGAAATAAATACTAGCGAACAAAACACCGGCAACTGTGTTCCGTACAAATCCGTGATGTATCCTCCGAGCAAGCCGCCCACGGCAGTTCCGAGAGTGGCGCTAATGTTCAAATCCGCCGCCAGCGATGAGTCGAGCCCACATTTATCCGCCAATTGGGTGCCGTAAACAGAATAGACAAACAATGTTCCGCACGATAGTGCTACTGGAACAGAGGCGGCGGAAATGAGCCGCGGAGATGTTGGAGGGAGATATTTTTCGGCAAACATGAACTTAGTGAAGTGAAAAGGGTTGGCCCTGGGGAGGAGTAAATCGGCGTGGTTAGTATTAATGGTGCATGTACAAGTGTGGAGACTGGTCAGCGGAATTTGGGTTTGATAGGAGCGCGCAAATACTGGAGAGTGCCGAGAGGCCTATTTTCGCCATACTGGTTTTCTTGCTTTCCCACTCGTATATATTAGTATTGGGATTGGGTGAATGTCTTGACGACGTAGTATCGCTAGTTATCCTTGTACTTGTCTTTTTCTTCTATTATTTTTGTGCTCTTCTGATTCTCGCTCAACTTTGGTTCCACCGAACTCGGTTACTCCGCAGTTCCGAGAACTGGCCAAACCCTTCACCAACCTGAATACCACCATCACGGAAAAATCCCTAGGGTCCACACAAAGTAGATCCGTCTGCCCCGTCGAGAGGGAAGTCCGGGGTAATAACCGGCGGTGTGTCACGTGCGCTGGTAACCGGGCCCGCGGTCGTGCGCGTGTCATTCGGTGTCGACAATTTTTCATCCACTTCGCTCGCCTTTGTTCGGTTTTCTCCACTGAAAATTATTATACAATGCCAATTGACCCAGAGAAGTTAGCTAAGTTGCAAAAGGCCGGAGCCAAGAAGGTTGGTGGTGCCAGAGTCAAGGCCAAGAAGGTGGTCAAGTCCGAGTCCGACGACGTCAAGTTGATGGAGACTTTGGGCAAGTTGAAGTCGGTCAAGGTTGAGAATGTGGAGGAGGCCAACTTCTTCAAGGACGACGGCAAGGTGTTGCACTTTTCCAGAGTCGGTGTCCAAGCCGCTTCTCAATCCAACACTTTTGCTTTCACTGGTTACGCACAAGAGAAGGACATTACCCAATTGCTCCCAAACATCTTGCCTCAATTGGGCATGGAGAACTTGGAGGCTTTGAAGCAATTGGCTGAGCAGATCCAAGCCGGTAGAGCTCCAACTGAGTTGAACGCCGGTGCTCCTGCTGGTGACGACGACATCCCAGACTTGATTGCTGGTGAGAAGTTCGACGAAGTTGAGTAATTGCAATGTATATAAGTATACTCTAATGAATCATATACGGTCCAGTGGGGTGTAGGGCGGGGTTGTTGCGTGATGAGAACGGAGTCTGCGATCTTTGGCACATACTCGACTCTGTGGCACTGGTTGGTGACGTGACCTGATCTTAGAATCAGTGACTCGACCTGATCTCGGAATCAGCGACTCCACCTGATCTCGGAATCAGTGACTCGACCTAATCTCCGATTCAGGCTCTTGAGGCAATACTGAGGTAAAAATAAATATATAAGAACAATCATTAAAATTTATTAAACTGTTCACGCTCTCCCATTTAGTGCCACTCTCATGTACGAACCGCTATTTCGTGGACACCATTTTCTCTGCTAAGTGCTCCGCCTGAGTCGTCAGGCTCAACTCTACATCACGTCTCTACCTTGGCGAGGCTTCCACAAGCACCAATCATCAGCCTCTACCCATACTCATTAATAATCAATTGTCTATAAAACTAAGGCGCGTAGTCGCCAGTGTTGTAGATGGAAATGTCCAGTTCTGCCTTGACATCCACCACGTCCGAGGCATCAATGCATGCGTCCACACTCAAGCCAATGGCTCCGCCCTCGCGGAGTCTCTGGTTCAGTGCACGAATCTTCTCCAACTCCTCAATGTACTTGTCTTCCACACCGGTGATGTACTCTCCGGTAAACACACCCACCTCGAACTGAGTGGCGTTTCCACCGTGGCAACAGTCAATCAAGTCGTTCAAGTCCTGGTAGAACACCTTGTCCGCCCCAATGACCTCGGCGATCTCCGCCTCGTCTCTGTTGAAGCCAACAAGAGCCTTTGTATCGGCCAAGTCAATACCATAGATGTGGTTGAACCTGATAGGAGGAGCGCACGAGGCAAAGAACACCTTCTTGGCCCCTGCCTCTCTGGCCATGGCCACAATCTCCTTCGACGTGGTACCACGCACAATGGAGTCGTCCACCAACAACACGTTGCGGCCCTTGAACTCGGAGCTCATGGCGTTCAACTTTCTTCTGACACTGGATCTTCTCTCCTGCTGGTTGGGCATGATGAAAGTGCGGCCAATGTATCTGTTCTTGACGAAACCCTCGCGATAAGGCACGTTCAACGACACGGAACACTGCAACGCTGACGTGCGCGAGGTGTCGGGAACCGGAATCACCACATCGATCTGGCCCAACACGTCCTGGTTGGGAAAGTTCTTTCTGATCTTGGCCGCCAACCGGTTACCCATCTCGATCCGCGAACGGTAAACGGAAACACCGTCCATCACCGAGTCGGGTCTGGCAAAGTACACGTACTCGAAAATGTCGGGAGCGAAGGTTTTGGGCTGCACCACCTGCCTAAACTCAGGCACCTTGTGGGTCTCGCCCTCAAAGCAGTCCTTGGGCACAATCACCGCCTCACCCGGACCAATGTCACGGATGTTGGTGTAGCCGTGAGCACTCAACACCACCGACTCGGACGCAAGCATGTAGTCGACCTTTCCATTGTCCAAAACGCGCTCGCCGTACAACAAAGGTCTGATGCCGTTGGGGTCTCTGAAACCAATCATACCGTATCCGGCAATCATGGCCACCACCGCGTACGCACCGCGGACCATCTCCATGGTCTTCTCCAACGCAGCGAAAACGTCCTGGTTGTTGACCCGCGACTTGTTGAACTTGTCCAACTCGGCAGCAAACGCATTGAGCAAAAGCTCGGAGTCGGAGTCGGTGTTGATGTGGCGGTGCACCGTCTCGTCCAAGTACTGTCTCAACTCCACGGAGTTGACCAAGTTACCGTTGTGCGACATGGTGATACCGTAAGGCGAGTTGACGTAGAACGGCTGGGCCTCGCTGCCGGCGGATGAGCCCGCAGTGGGGTATCTCAAGTGTGTGATACCCATGTTGCCCACCAAGTTGATCATTCTCGACTGGGTGAACACATCTCTGGCCATACCGTTACCCTTGCACTGGTAGAAGCGACCACGTGGGCCACAGGTGACAATACCGGCGGCGTCTTGGCCTCTGTGCTGCAAAAACATAGCGCCCTCGAAAAGTTCGGGCGCCACATTCAAAGTTTGGTCGGCAAGAACCACACCAAGAATACCACACATGATAAAGACTCAAAGGATTGTAGAATCGAATGGGCTGAGTCGAAAGCTGTGGCTCAACTGAATGAAATCAAAACCGAATGGGTTGGATTCGGAAACGCTGAATCGAACTAGTGAATACACCGGGTATTAAGAAAAGAAAGTGAGAGAACTGTCACACAATCGGATTTGGGGAATAAGCGCGATCCGAGTCAGAAAATTTTAATCATCGCGAACAGTCGGCACGGCACCCATCTAATTCCAAAAGTAGTCCCTGTTTCCTTTCGGAACTTAAGTTCCATATTGCGTGGCGTACTGTGTTGTCTAGGCTGGTTTAGTTTACCTTTGTATCGATTGGCATTTGGGCTCTACTGTGATTTCATTTTCTATTGGCGATCTGCCTCGTTCGATTTTTTTTTTTTTTTTTTCTTTTTCTACCTTCTACTATCTAAGACTTGTGCGTCATACTGATAGAGTATATCAGAACGTATATACATTTTTATATTTAAACATATATATAAAAAAAAAAAAAAAAAAAAAAGTAAAGTAAAAGCAAATCATAAAAATACAAACAAGAAATCAAGTGACTCTATAGTGGAATCCAGACATTAAAATTAGTGCAAAGGTCATAAATCGTAAGATGCAAAATTATTGGGCAAGATATGGGCCAGGTAAATTCATTGACGCCTGATCAGTTTCCTGAAAAAATTGTTCTTCGAGGAAACATCTTGGTCGGTATAACGGTAACCATACGGTCCCTTGTGTTATAATTGCATGCTGATGATTTTCATTTCTCTGCGTTAGCTCTATGTTTGAGTCAAGGTTCTTTTTTTTTTTTTTTTGTGGGGTTTTTTTGGGATTTTTTTTTTTTTTTTTTTCTTTTTGAGGAATGGGGGAAGAGGTTTATTCAATTTTGGTTTTCGTTCAATTCTGGATAATTGATATTCACTAATCCAGTAGTAACTGCTCTATTGCTGTTGTGGTTGCGGTGGCTGGACAGGGTATTGTCCGTTAGCTTGGGGTGGGTAACCGTTATATTGTGGAGGCACTTGGTATTGGCCTGGGTAACCACCATATTGGGGAGGAACAACTCCTTGAGGATATTGAGGGTAGCTTTGAGGAGACTGTTGGTTGGCGTATGGGCCCTGGGGTTGCACTTGTTGATTAACATTTTGAGGAACCGGAGGCATTACTTGTGGGGCAGATTGAACTTGAGGTTGACCCTGGTAGCTGTAACCATTTTGAGTTCTCTCTTTACCCTTAGGCAATTCCTCAAGCTTGAATGGTCTTGGGATGGTTTCCTCGTTCTCGTTGACATACAATGACTTGTCAATGACCGCTGGAATAGGACTAATCTCGGTACCCAACTCTTGCTCAATCTTGTACAAGTTGTATCTGTCGTTCCAGCTCATCAAGTTGATAGCCAAACCCAAATGGCCAAATCTACCAGAACGACCGATTCTGTGCAAGTAGGTTTCGGCGGTCTTGGGGAAATCGAAGTTGATCACGACGTTGACGGCTTGCACATCGATACCTCTAGTCAACAAATCAGAACACACCAAGTTACGCACCTTGCCTTGTCTAAATTCGTGAAACACCTTGTTTCTGGCCTGTTGGGGCATCTTGGCGTGGGAGTAGTAACAGGAGTAGCCCAACTCGGTGATTTTCTTCGCCAACAACTCCACTCTATTGGTGGAGTTACAGAAAATAATCGACTGATTGATTTGCAACTTGGAGAACAAGGTGTTCAAGCAGTGCAACTTTTGCTTCTCTTCCACGAAAGCGTAAAATTGGGAGATACCTCTCAAGGTCAACTCGTCCATCAAGTTGATCTCATAAGGCTTGGTTAAGTGTTGATCCATGAAAGACTTGACGGCATAAGGGAAAGTGGCGGAAAACAACAACGACTGTCTTTCCGCAGGGAAAAAGGACAAGATCTGTTCAATCACATTCTTGAACTCTCTGGACAACATTTTGTCGGCCTCGTCCATCACAAACAAAGGACATTCGGAAAAGTCAGCCACGTTTCTCGAAGCCAAATCCAAAACTCTACCTGGGGTTCCCACCAAAATGTGCACGGGATCGTGCAAACGCATAATATCATCTTTTAAGTTAGTTCCGCCGGTGGTGACCATGCAGTTGATGCCCAAATGTTTGCCCAACGTTCTGACAACCTGGGAAGTTTGTAATGCCAACTCTCTGGTTGGAACTAATATTAATGCTTGAGTCTTATTGAGCTTAGGCTTAACCAATTGTAAGGTAGGAATGACGAAAGAAGCGGTCTTACCGGTACCGTTTTTGGCTCTGGCCAAAATGTCTCTGCCTGCGAGGGCCATTGGAATGGATTCTTCTTGGATAGGAGAGGGTTTTTCGAAACCAGCTTCGAAAATTCCCATCAACAACTCTCTCTTCAAGTTGAAGTCTTCAAACGCTTTACCATTGGTGTTCAACACGTCTTCTGTCTGGACTCTAGTGTCCTTAGCTGGGATATTTAACGATTCTTTCCAGTTTTGCTCTGACATTGTGTCTGAATATTCGATTTGAGGTTAGAAATTTTGTTCGGATTAGAGAACGACGTTCAAAATTGGTATCGAGGGAAGGGGCGGCTGTTCAAGAAAAATTATCAAATTCGGCTTTAATTTAAAGATTGAAAAGTCGGATACTTGTGAGTAAGCTTTTTTTTTGTTGGACGAAGCACGAAGTTGGGGTGATGAAGGTCTTGATGGGTTACTATCGCCTCAAGGATGTGACAGTTCATGTTCATTTTTCTGGTTGGTGCACTATAGTTACCCGACGTGTTATCCAAATCACGTGTACTGGAGCATTTATCATCGTTTTAGACATTGAAGGGTTGTTAGGCGGTCTCTACTAGTAGTGAATAATGGCTAGTTTGTTATTTGTGCTTTTCCTCCCAATTTTTTATCTCGTTGTTTTTTGTGTTTTTCTGGGAATTTCGCCTGGTTCCGCTCAGTTTCCCAAGTAATTGTGAATATCGCGTGCGGCTTAGGACTACTCGGACCAGTAGTTGTATTCACAAAAAATACCGTTTCTATATATTTTGCTATGATCTCGCTATAGAAGGTCTTTCTATTTTCCCATGACCTCGTCATCGGGTTTAGTGATAAAATTGGCCACCTTAGACTCCACTTGCGCTTCGTGCAATTTCGTCTGCATCTTCTCCATAATCAGCAGCTCCGACACTCGTAGAATCATATTCCGCAGCTCAATCTCGGACATGGACAAGTTGAATGGATAAACACAACTTTCAGCGGGGCATGTGACTACCGCAAGACTAGTCAGTAGCAAACTTTGCTTTAGACCTTCTCCGCACAAAGGACAGGACATGCGATGAGTATGCAATCAGAAGAAGTAGAACAGACCGATCAAAAGCAAGCAAAACTGCTAGAATATGCAAAGATGTAGCCAAATAAGCGAAGGAAAGCTGTAGACCAGCTCTCTTTTTCTATTTTTGTCCGTCCTTCCGATGTTCAAAACCGGGGCAAAGAGAGAAGAGGTATCGCGGAGATGGTATATAGAGAAGTATTGAAACTTCAGTCGTTCTTTACGCCTTCCAACGCCACAATGAAGTTATCGCCGCAAACAGTGAAAAATCTCCAGTCGAACACGGAGAATGTTCGGAATATATGCATATTGGCCCATGTTGACCATGGGAAAACTTCATTGAGTGATTCGTTATTGGCCACCAATGGTATCATTTCCCAAAGAATGGCAGGTAAGGTTAGATACTTGGATTCACGGGAAGATGAGCAACTAAGAGGAATTACAATGGAGGCGTCTGCTATTTCACTCTACTTCAATATCATGAGAAGAAAAGAAGGTTCGGAGGAAGTTGAAAAAAGAGAGCATTTGATCAATTTGATCGACTCGCCGGGCCATATTGACTTTTCCTCCGAAGTTTCCACCGCATCCAGACTCTGTGACGGAGCCGTGGTGTTGGTGGATGTGGTAGAAGGTGTTTGTTCGCAAACTGTGAATGTTTTGAGACAGTGCTGGGTTGATAACTTGAAGCCAATTTTGGTGATGAACAAGATTGACAGATTGATCTCCGAGTGGCAACTCACGCCGTTGGAAGCATATCAGCACATGTCTAGAATCATAGAGCAAGTCAATTCTGTAATTGGATCGTTCTTTGCGGGTGACAGAATGGAAGACGACATGAATTGGAGAGAAGCGGGATCTTTGGGCGAATTCGTGGAGAAATCCGACAGCGACCTTTACTTCACCCCAGAAAAGAATAATGTGATTTTCGCTTCTGCCATCGATGGATGGGCCTTCTCTATTAACACGTTTGCCCGTATTTATCTGGCAAAGTTAGGATTCTCTCACTCGGCATTATCGAAAACTTTGTGGGGAGAGTTCTACTTGGACATGAAAAATAAAAAAGTCATTCCCGGATCGAAGTTGAAGCCATCGCAGTCTTCACTCAAGCCGTTATTTGTCTCTTTGATTTTGGAGCAGATCTGGAATGTGTACGATGCGTGTGTTATCGAAAGAGATGACGAGAAGCTCGAGAAAATCATTGCTAAATTAGGCGCTAAAATTTCTCCAAGAGACTTGCGGTCGAAAGAATACAAGACATTGCTCAATTCCATCATGTCCCAATGGATTCCTCTTAGTCATGCATTGTTGGGAACTGTCATTGACTACTTGCCCAACCCAATGCAAGCCCAGCGAGAGAGAATGGAGAAACTCTTGGATGAGTGCTTGTACACTGCAGTTTCCGAAGATGCAGACAAGGATTCGTTGATTGAGCCTTCTTTCAAGGAATCGATCATAAACTGTGGTACGTCTAATCCAGAGGACAATACTTTGGCATATGTCTCCAAGATGCTCTCTATTCCTGATAGCGAACTTCCTAAGGAAATCACTGCGGGTCCTACGGAAGAAGAGTTGTTAGAGCGCCAAAAAAGAGCTCGTGAACAAGCTAAGAAAGTTTCTGAAGCTGCCGCTGCCCTTGCTGAATCGAAGTTGGCTGATAATGACGACGATATCTACTTGGAAACCAAGCCAGATCAGTTCCAGTGGGAGTTTGAAGAGGACGAAGAAGAGGACGATGACCAGCCTTTGGAGAAAGAAACTATGGTGGCATTTACTCGTGTTTACTCCGGAGAATTATCTAAGGGCCAATTCATCACTATTGTGGGACCTAAGTACGATCCTTCCTTACCCAAGGATCACCCAAATAATGCCGAGCAAATTTTTGAAGACATTGAAGTTGAAGCATTGCTTCTCATTATGGGAAGAGAATTTGTCAAGGTGGATTCGGTGCCTGCGGGAAATCTCGTGGGCGTAGTGGGTTTGGGAGACATTATCTTAAAAAATGCAACAATCATGTCGGAGGTTCCAGAAAAAAATCCTTATTTGAACTTAGCCTCCACATCTACATTGATCCACAACAAGCCTATTATGCAAGTGGCCATCGAGCCCCAGAATCCTCTCAAGCTTTTCAAACTTGAGAGAGGATTGGACTTGCTCTCCAAGGCGGATCCTGTGCTCGAATGGTATGTTGATGATGACTCCGGAGAGCTCATTGTTTGTGTGGCAGGTGAATTGCATCTTGAACGTTGTTTGAAAGACTTGGAGAAGCGGTTTGCTCCTGGATGTGACGTTATTATCAAGGAGCCTGTGATTCCTTTCAGAGAAGGATTGGCTGTTGGCTCTGTTCCTGCAAGCGAATCGTTAGAAAATGATGAGGATGAGGATGAAGTTGACAAGAGTGAGGTAGATTTGCAGATTGATGTGTTTTCATTGCCTGCTGAAGTTACTAAATTTTTAACTTCTAACGAGGAGGAGATTTCTGACGTGATTTCCTTCTCACTTAAGCACAGCAAGGAAGACACAATTGCCCATGCTGCGATTTTGCGTGAGAAGCTTGTACAGCTTCTTGAGCTTCACCCATTATCGCCCGAACTTAGAGCAATTTTCTCTGATGGAAACCAGTTTGTCGATAATATCGTGAGCTTCGGCCCCAAAAGAGTTGGTCCTAACTTTTTTGTTGAGGATCCTCAAAACAAGAAACAGTTCAGAAGAGTTTTCGCTGTTGAGTCCGACGAAAAGTTTGAGCTTGAATCCAATGTTTTGAATGGGTTCCAATTGGCGATGAATGAGGGACCTCTTGCTGCAGAACCAATTCAAGGAACAGTTTCTGTGTTGAGAAAATCGCACAAGAGCGAAAGTGAAGAGCTTCTACTCAATCTTCCGGGCAGAGTTTTGAAGAGAACCAAGCAGCTCATTCACCGCCAGTTCTTGCGCAATTCGCCTCGCCTTTTCCTCGCCATGTACACTTGCGAGATTCAAACTTCATCGGAAGTTTTGGGCAAGGTGTACGCGGTTATTCAGAAGAGAGGAGGATCGATCATTTCTGAAGAAATGAAGGAAGGCACGCCATTTTTTATCATCAACGCCAGAATTCCGGTGGTGGAGGCGTTTGGATTTTCGGAGGAGATGAGAAAGAGAACTTCGGGAGCTGCCAGTCCGCAATTGGTGTTCGACGGTTTCGATGTGCTCGATATTGATCCATTCTGGGTGCCACATACAGAGGAGGAATTGGAAGAGCTTGGAAAGTTTGCTGAGAGAGAAAATGTGGCTCGCAGATACATGAACAACATTAGAAGAAGAAAGGGATTGTTTGTGGATGAGAAGGTGGTGAAGAATGCCGAAAAGCAGAGAACGTTGAAGAAGGATTAAATAGGATAAAGTAATACCAGGTGACAGAGGCTCGTAGCGCAGTTTAAAGAAATGGACAAAGAGCTAAGAAGGGAATACATAGTATGGTGGTGAGATGAGAGATTGGCGGATTAGACCAGTAGTGTAGATCGGCGATGAGCTGTTGTGGTGGACTTTACTGGAGAAGAAGTGGCCATGGTATATGTCCAGAACCAGAGGCGCTATCACAGAGCCATCACCAGGTTATACCAAATTTGAAACTAGAATCAGCAATCGTGTCAGAGAGGAGTAGTACGGAAAATAAATAGAGCAGGAAGAAGCAGGAATATCGGCAGTAGATACCAGACAGGAATCAGTAGTAGTAGTAGTAGTAGTAGTAGTAGTAGTAGTAGTGGTAGTACCTCTCCCGCAGTAGTGTGTACACCCCTCCGACAAAAAAGCGTAGCGAAACTCCATCACCAACTATAATGCGATAATGGCGTCCAACCCCCCGACAACAGACACGAGTGCGGCGCCCGAAGCCGGGCCTCCCGCCGATCTCCCCAAGATGATGGAGATGAAGAAAACTTACGAGTTTTGGCGCAACATTGTCAGCAAAAACCCCCACAACAACGAGGCATACCTGCCGTTCCCCCAAGAGGACAAGGCCGCATCCAAACAGGACATGGAGTTGCTCCGCGGGCTCCGGCTCAGCATGGGCAAAGGCGCCGACACGTTGCTCAACGACACCGAGCTCAACTTCTTGAAAACGCGGATCGGCGAGTTCATTTCGTTCACAGGCATCGGGCCGTTTTCCCAGGACCACGACGAGCCGCGCGAGGGCTATTCCATGTACGGAACGCAGGACGAGGAAGGGTTGTATGACGGCAACGCCGATGGCGACGAGCGCGGCGACCACGACGGCGATGACGGCGACGACTACGATATTGAGGAAATCGGGCTGGGGGAGCGGTTTCTGTACGGGTACGGGCCCACGCACCACATCGAGGTGGAGTTGAACGACGGCCCACTCGACGCGCGCGACGTGGATCCCAACGAGCCGCTGTGCGAGTTCACGTTCGAGTACGACCACACCGGCAAGTTAGTGCCCACCTACAGCAACATTGAGGAGAAGCTCCGGCTCGTGAGTCTCCAGAGCCGCATGGCGGACGGCGAGGTGCCTGCGGCGAAGAAGAAGAGCAAGAAGAAGAAAAAGAAGGCGGCGCACGGCGCGGCGCCCGGCGGTGCGGGCCACGGCGACGCCTACGGCGTGCTTGACGACGCGTGCTGTATGTTCTGCCAGTACGAGGCGTATTTCGGCACCAAGCCGGTGCACATGATGATGTGGTACGACCAGACGACGATGAAGGAGGAAAAGCGGAGGCAGCGGATCAAGGAGAAGCTCGAGCGGGCCAAGCTCAATGCGTTCCAGCATGACTTGCGCACCATGCACACGGGCCACGACCACGCTGACGGCGACGGCGCCGAGGATAATTAATGTGTATATAGGGAGTGCAGAACCGGTTCGGGCGGGTGTAGGTGGCGGAGCGAGACTTTGGTGCTGCCGTGGGTGTAGATTCATTTGTTTTTCCACTGCGATGTATGTGCCGCCGGTGGCTGGGGGTGTATGGGCCGGTGGCTGGGGGTGTATGGGCCGGTGGCTGGGGGTCTACGGCCTTAGAATATGCTCTAGGCTCAGCTATGTGGGTGTTCTCTGCATCTTTTGTGGTGGCGAGTCTGCATCCGTCCGGTGTCTACATGCTCCAGTAATAAGCTTCTGTGTCATATTCATTCATAGTAAACCTTATGAGATGGAAGTATACAAGTTAATCATTGAGGATTAAACAGTTTGCAATATAGAATAGTTTCATTGCCACCCTAATTTGTGATTTCACTGGTTCTAATCAGTTGTGATTTCACTGGTTCTGATCAGTTGTGATTTCAGTCGGTCGGGACTGCCAGTTGTGATCTCAACAGGTCAAATCCTGGACTCCTCCGGTCCCATCTACGCAGTTGAAGTGGAATCTGGTCAGGATCCAGAACTTAGCACGCCATCTATATCGAACTATTCTAGCAGTAAAAGCACATTTCCTAATTGGCTCTGCCCATAGAATCCTCCCTCGTACCAAATGGATCACTTCCAAATCCGTTTCTGCACTCTATGGCCCTCTATCAACGCGCGATATCCAGTTTCTCTCCACCATCTCCTCCTTCTATTCTCCACATGATAAAGTCTGTCACCCCAGCTACTCCTTCGGCCAGACCCGCTGTCAGCGAATACACATGGTCCCAACAATGGCACACTCCATTCGAGTCGCTGCCGCTCAAGTTAAAAGGGTGGGTCAGAACCACCACTGCTGAGGCCAATAGACAAACACCGGCCATCAGCGTCGACACATTGAATTTGGAAGAATTCGCTTACATTAAGGAGCCTGTGGTGGTGGATGTTGCGGTGGAGGAGGTAAAACCGGAAGACGGAACGCAAAACGCAGACTTGAAGCTGGCGTTGTCGTTGGACAAGAAGGACGACCAGATTTCGTCTTTGTCGGGCTTGGGCATTTAGTGCCGGCATAGCTTAGGATATACTGAATGTACTATGGGTTGAGTATTCTGTAGATGCTGTTTGAATAGGCAATGTGATAGAGGGGCAGGAGGTCTGTGAAGGAATTGACTGGTGTGCCTTTCTTTGAATCCAGCGATTCGGTGACGATTGGACAGAGAGGAAATGGCTCTTCTGTATTTGTTGTAGAAAGCACGGGGTGTATTATGGATGGTGCTAAACCATGTGGGTGGACTGTATTTGTATGGTGTGGTTGATGTTACTACTCGCTACTCTTCCCTACTCTTCCCTACTCTGCCCTACTCTACCCACTACCCTATCAACCACTATTCTGTCAGCCACTACTCTACCCTACTCTACCCTACTCTACCCTACTCTACCCTACTCTACCCTACTCTACCCTACTCTACCCTACTCTACCCTACTCTACCCTACTCTACCCTACTCTACCCTACTCTACCAACCTACCGCTTCACCAACACTATTCTACCAACCCACCAATTTGATCATACTCACATCCATTCTATAAGCGACCTTCACGGTTTCACCGTGATAAACGCAATGGCCCGCCGCGCCTCGGCCGTGGCCTGATGCAAAGCATTCGTCTTGTCGAAATCCCACCGCTCCTCTGCTGGGACCGCCGCAGCCTCAGCATCATCTAGTTTCTGGAAGTTACGCCGCAACTTCTGCAATCGAAACATCTCTTTGTTATCCCCTCCCTCGCTTGCCACCATCAACACTGAGTCTGGTGGTAGCGCATCATATATCATTTGGAGTCTCCCGTTCAATCTCTCGAGAAGATCGACCCGGTCCATGACGTCTCTTTGGCGCTCAACTTCCTTAAACTTCACAAGGATAACGCTGCACGACTCCAATAACGATACCACATTTTCTGCGGCACTGGCATCGTCCGAAATCTTGCAGAGACTAAGCTCTGGCTGGCTGTCGAGGTAAAGGCCCCAGTCGGATATGTTATAGTCGATAATCGCCGACAGTTTCCCCACCTTCTCGTCGCTCATGCGCTCGAAAATAGTGGTTTCGCGCGGAACCCACCCAAACTCCATACCTTCGACCAACTTCATCTTCACCAAGTCCAAGCACGCCAACAGATCTTCCAACGAAGAGTGGCCTGCGCCCGTTTGTTCGCCTTGTTGAATTTTCCGCCCAAGATGGGTTTGTGCAAGCCACTTAAGACTTGGTTTCGCGGGTGGGCCGCGGTTGTGGTGGTAGATGATTGCGGTGTCAATCACGCGTGGATGCTTCACTTTGAGAACGCGGAGATCTGAGTTTAACGAGTGGCCAATGAGAATATCCGTGGTGGATACTGTCAGCAAGATCTTCTCCTGAACTTCCTCCAACGTGGTGGTGACGCCATGCAAGATTTCTTCGGTGATTCCCGAGTACTTCGTGAGGTAGTTGGTGATTTCCTCTTTCGGCTGGACATAAGTGTCGTACACCACTTCGCCTTGGAAATTCACAATGGAAATCCGCGTCAACACCATGGTTGAACCGGCTTGGCAAAACTCGCAGTCAATAGCAAATGTGCGCGATCCATCATGCTCAAACTCCTTTGTTTCCATCCAGCTGTCCTCCGGAGGTTCTTGCGAAACCTGACTGTGGATAGGATAGCCGAGAGCTTCCATTTCGGTAGGGCTCAAAAGCAAGTCATACAAGACGATTTTCTTTTGCTTCAGCTCCTCCATGCGGCGCTTCCTTTCCTTTGAGGTAGAGGGGCAGTTTATCAACGCTTGCGAGCACAGATATGTCAGGTCTTTGCTTCCACTTGTGGTCAAGGGTAAAAGGTGCTCAAAGTGGTTATGAAAGAACGAAAGCTTCTCATTGGGGCTCTTTTCTAGTTGCTTCGTCAAGCCATTGGCATTGGCCGTACCAAGGGTAAAATCGCTTTCGTACAAACCGGGAACGAACGCAAACACCACTTTGGGGACTTTCTGGGGTTTATTAACCCGGAGCCATTTCTTCATATGCAAGTTTCTTCCCAACGCCAACTCCATGAGAAGTCCCTGAACCTGGCGCATAACCAACGGTTTCTCGAGCTCGCCCTCAGTCACAAGAGCCACGGGCTCATTTTCCCTTCTAAGCTTCTTTTTGTGCACCTTCTTTGGCTTTGGCTCTGTACCCAGCTGCACCGACGAGCGTCTTCTTCTTCTTCTCTTGGATTCGTTGGATGTAGCACTGCTTGAGCTGCAAGCATCATTATTGAGCAGTTCAAAGTCTACAAAATGCTTTGGTTCTCCGTCGATGGAGGTGATGGAAACGGCCGAATCGCGCCTTGCCAGAGTCTGGTGGTCGGCGAGAAATTCCCGAACCAGACTAATCACACTTTTATCCTGAGCAGAAATCGAGAGCCGTGCGGTTGTTTTCGACAACGCATCTTCCTGCGGCGGATCGGTATTATGGTATTCCATCAATCTCAGATTGTCACTATTGGTTTCTCCACTGGTTTCTTGTGCAGTTGGATGCGCGATGAACAACATCGAGAGCTTAGAAATCACGTGTCCTGCCATGAGACGAAGAGGGTCAGCAATTGCAAATAAAAACGACATGACCCCGAGTTCATGGTTTTGGCTAGTTATTAACGACGGGTGGGTTTGGCTTTGGAATGAAGGTTAGGCAATGAGCAAGAAGCGTGAGACTTTGCAAGGGCTCTACTACAATTATCGCTATATGCAAAATAATAGGTGATTAGGCACCGAACTATCGAGAGTATGGACGCAGCAATATCGGTATGGACACTCGATTGTTTGGGGAAAAGAAATCCAGAGGCCCTCTTTTGTGCTATCCCCTACTAATTTAGAGGAAAGGTTTTCTGATTGTAAACATGCTTATCGCCTTCTCTAAGTCTTCTGGGAGGGTGTATTCCCATTCCTCTTGGGAACGAGGGACACTTTGAGTCCTTTAAATTCTCGTCTTTGCTCTGTGGGGTCTATTGTCTCGACTGTGTATCTATCATGATTGCGCGTGCATAGTGATCTATCATGATTATATCTCTTGGTGCTCAGATAGTGTCCTAGAACTCTCATAACTTGCGAGTGTAAATCATTCCGCTTCAAGCAGTGCAATCATATCAGAGTAGGTGAGAAAAGAATCCTTGAGCGGCGCTCTGACTTTCCGCAGAGATAAAAGGCCTCGGGTTTCCAAAATAGACGTGAGACTATCTCTGGAACTGCTTGTATTCGAAAAGAACGCGTTGTACGCTTCGTTGAGAACAGCAAAGTCTTCGTCCGTTTCGAGCATTTGACCTGTAGTTCCTCGCGGAATCGACTTGGAGAGAAGAGCCATCTTTTTCCATGAGTCCCAGTTGTTTGGAATAAGCTGGTGAAGTGTTGTACCAGGCATAAAGTTTACGCCCGCCGGATCATAAACGTAGAGTTGAAGATTCTCTTGCGGATCTAATAAGTTTTTGGTCAACAACCCGAATTCTTCTGCTGTTCGGTGTCCATCCTCGGATATCGCAGCATATGTAGCACCGTGTTTCATCGAGATAAATCGAAGTGTCTGCTGCAATGCCATTTCGGTTTCGGATATATGGTTGGTGTTTTCGGGACCATCACTTCTCAAGATTATCACATTGAAGCCAAGGGGAAAATCTGCACCTTTTGCTGACGGGGCAGAAGTGTTCTTTGTTAAGCTTAGTGACTGGTTATTCTGATGATCTGAACGCTGTTTTGTGTCAGACATGGTAGCATTATCGTTTGCTTGGGTGCTGGCCTCTTGAATCAAAGAAAGCAACTCTAAAAGAATGTCCATTTCTTTATACACGAGGACAATTGTCGCTTCGGCGCTTGTAGATAGAAGTGTCTTGACATAGGATTTGAAAAGCGGAACTCGGGCAACAATGTAGATTTCCTCGTTTGCGTTCGACACAAACTTAATTGTGGTATCTCTGATTTCGCTTTCCAGGCATGAAAGAACAATGATCTTGGTCTTTTCGGAAGGTCCGCTGTTCATACTGCTGTATTGTTATCAAAATGCTTAGTTAGTGGCCGATACCAGGCTGTATACACACCAAATGTGAAATACATCCGGCCCCAACAATGGCGAAAAAGAGGTTTCTTTTCTATCGGCAGAGTAAGCTTGATCCTAGAGTAAAATAGTGTAGAAGGGTTTCAGCTTTGAGCACTTTGATAGAATGTAACGTTGCATGGACTGTGATTGTGTTGAGAGGTGCGATCGCACCCGAATGGGAGTATCAACAACCTCACCAACTTCATAAGCCAATTTTTTCATTTAAACGAGAAGATGCAATCGCTTCAAAATAATCAGAAATGAGGTATTTTGTCGTTGTTGACTTTCTGTAGCGATGACTAGTGACACTCAATAAGGCATTTCGGTGATGCAGAAAACTGATCTACAGACCATGCATGATCTCCAAGAGGTGGACTCGCCTGTGACATTTTGAGGATTTCGCAATCTCTTTTCTTGATTCCGTATGCTAGAGTCTTCTTCTGCCTTCTTTGCTGGATTAGACACCAGTGGTAGTGTAAGAAATGTCACGTGCAAACAAACTCCGTACACCAACTCACGTCTCAACCCAGTTATACACCTCTAAGTTACCACACCACACAGAAGTCCAATAAGTGCAGCATGGCAGCCGGAAGCGGAAATAACAATTCCGTGGGAGGCAAAGACGGTGGATTCAGTTCCCTTTTAACGGGAAATGTGGATGTTCCCGATGACAAAGTCATCAACGACATTTTTTCGGAACGGACGACAAAACACGCCGACGACGCCATAGATTATGAGGACATTGACGAATTAGCGGATGATGACGATGATCAATTTGAAATTGCCCAGAAACCCTCGGGGGGTGTAGAGGATGCTGCGGCGGCAGTGGAAGAACAAGATCTCCAACAAGATGCAGACAACGAGTTTGATGCACTTTTTGGGGGTGAAGATGACGCACATCCGGACCAGGAGCAGGGTTTTGCCGACTCTGGCCACGGTTCTCTAGATCCACACGGTGGAGTGGATATTTTGGATGATTTCTCTACCCAAATGGCCTATGATGACGATGGTCTCCACGACTTGGGATTGGGGTTTGAAGAGGAGAAGCACGATGCCGGAGTTGGCATGAACGGCAGTTTTGGGAAAAACAACTTCATCTCCTCCAAAAAGAGAAAGACTCCGGAACAGATTCTGGCCAAGCGAGAAAAGCTAAGAAAGTTGGTCAACGACATGGAAACCCGTCACAAAGCCAGAATGGTGGCCAAGCACTTTCCTGATTACAAGCGGGATAAGCCTTATAACCATCATACCATGGTTCTTACTGAGCCCAAATACTATGCGTATAAGCGCCCGCCAATTGCTCTCAAACCCAACATTAAGCCACTTATCCCGTTGAAGCTTACTTTAGAGGTAGAACCCGACCAGCGCAAAGCATTCCGGTCCAAGAGAGAAATTATTGGCCTCAACTCAGAAGAAACTGGCATCACCTATATCACTCAGAAAGACTTGGACTTTGTCGCTAGTCTACTGGCAGATGGTGACAGCATGATCAAGCTCTCTAGCTTACCTTTTATTAAGCTGGACGGTATTGATAACGACAAGTTCAGTGACTTTAGCAAAGATCTTATTTTGGCAACCGCAGACTGGGATGATGCAGCCATTCTTGATGCGGGGGATTCAGATGAGGAAACCCACGCAAACAGCATAACCAAGAAGCCAATCAGTGAAGAGCTCGAAAACGAGGATTTGGACTACGACGATGACAACATTTTCGAAGGTAATGTTGCCCAGGAGAAACTCGAGTTGAACATGAATGACCCTAATCTTCTTTTCGTTCCCGGAAAGAAGACCGAAGCACTTAAATCCAGAGCGGTGATTCCGGTCGACCAGAAATTGCTCCAAATGAAATTCAATATCTCCAATGACCACAGTTATGACATTCTCAAGAGCAATTATAACACCAAGGTGCGGAGTCACTTGAGTAATTTGAATATCGAGCACTCCCTCCCCGCATTGCGTCTCCAGACGCCATATTACAAGATTAGACTTACCACGGACGAATCTAGAGCATTCCACAGAGCCAAGTTCCAGGTGAGACAGGGTTCGTTGATCATTTTCTCAAAACCCAAGATTAGGAAAAAGAAGAAGGATCGCGGTAAGACTGCTCAAGAGATATTCAGCCTGTCGGCAGATTTGACCACTACAGATACTGGGTCTATCATTGCCATGGAGTACTCCGAAGAAGCTCCAAGAATCCTCTCTAACTTTGGTATGGGAAGCAAGTTGATCAACTACTACAGAAAAGAAAAAGAGGATGACAACTCACGTCCTAAAGCACCCCTTGGTGAAACCCATGTCTTGGGTGTGGAGGATCGGTCTCCTTTCTGGAATTTTGGACATGTTGCCAAAGGTGACTTTGTGCCAACGCTCTACAATAATATGATTCGTGCTCCGGTTTTCAAACAAGAAGCTAAGCATTCCGATTTCCTTTTGATTCGTTCTCAAGGTTGTGGAAGTCACCAAAGGTATTACTTAAAAAGAATGGACCACTTGTTCGCAGTTGGTAACATCTTTCCTGCAGTGGAGGTTCCAGCTCCTCATTCGAGAAAGGTCACTAATACGTCCAAGAACAGATTGAAGATGATTGTTTTCCGGACGATGAACAGGAATGGTACGGCCAGATTATCTGTCAAAGACATTTCTCTGCATTTCCCTGATCAAAATGACATGCAAAACCGTCAACGGTTGAAAGAATTCATGGAGTATCAAAGACAAGGTGACGACCAGGGTTATTGGAAAATCAGAAATAGCTCTACTGTTCCTACTGAAGAAGAGATTAGAGCCATGATTACGCCTGAAGACGTTGCTCTCTTGGATAGTATGCAACATGGTCTGACGGTGTTGGATGATATTGATTCGTTATACAACGACGATACTCGCAAGCTAGAAGTTAAGCGGGAAAAGAAGGACAAAGAGAAACTGAAGGATAAAGAAAAGGAAAATGATGATGGCGAAGGGGAGGAAAAGGAAAAAGGTGAAAGAAAACGGAGAGACAAGGACGTTGATATTGACGAGACGATTGATGAAGGTCTGACTCCTTGGAGCTCATCTAGAAGTTTTATTATCTCAAACCAGACGAAGGCAATGTTGCAGCTCAATGGAGAAGGCGATCCTTCTGGTATTGGTTTGGGTTTCTCGTTGTTAAGAGCGACCCAGAGACATGGCTTCCGGCCCTTATTCCCACCACCCAAAGAAAGTGTTCCCAAGAATACCACTGCATCATATCAACAAAGGCTTTATGAGGCTGAGGTCTCTCGTATTTGGTATGCTCAAAGAAGTTCTTTGACGGTTGACAACCGCGAGGGACATAAGCTTGAAGATATCTACAAGGAGTACAAGCCAATCGACCATGAAGAGTACTTTAGAAGCAAGTTCGAAAAGGAGAAGGAGGATAGGATCAAAAATGAGGGAGTGCAAAGCGCTAAAAACAATGTGTTAAAGATTACGCGTTTGGTCAGAGACGAAAATGATGTCGTTCAGCGTAAGGTTGAATACGTCCATGATCCACGCCTTATCAAGGCCTATATCAAGCGCAAGAAGCGTATTGAGGGAGACAAAATGTCGATGGTTGATGTTAATGAGATCATTCCTACCAACGATGCTGAGATGAACAAGATCCGTCGTAAGGCGTTGGAGGAGAAGATTGCCAACTTGCAAAAGAGAGCCAAACTTAGTAAGGGCAGAAAGCCCCACAAGGATCCATTGCATCTTGCTGCTGCCGCTGGAGGTACTATTATTGATGCAAACACTGTCTTGTTGCCCGATGGATCGATTGCGTTTGGTGGTAAAGGTATTGGAAAGGGTAAGAGTACCACCAGAAGATGTGCTTCTTGTGGAGCGTTCGGACATATTAGAACCAACAAAGCATGTCCATTGTACACCCATACCAAGGGTGGTACAGTACAAATCCCGCAGGATCAAAAGGACATTTTACTCGCTCAAATCAAGAACGAGAAGAATGCTGCAGGTGAAGCTAACGCTTCGACAAGCGGTACTCCTGTTCCTGTCCCGGACGCGTCTCTTGAGGCGTCCTCTGCTCCAAAATGAGTAATAATAGCATTAGTTAACGAATAGAACAAGGAATATCGATGAGGATGGGTAGGTGCAATCAGACATGAGTAGGTAACGTGGTCACTGGGGAGGTAATGAAACCGTACGATTTTGGTCTTTACAAATACAAAAGGCACGAATTGGAGCTATATTGTCTGATCTTGCTAATTATATTAAGACAAAGGAGTGGCATAATGTGGGGTAACAGCCCCAATGAAGGCTTAACACCAGAATCTGTAGACCCGGTAGTAAAATGGTTGGGATCTCACGTAGGCTCTTTCCTCCGCAGCCTCTTGCTTCAATATCTCGACGCTCATCTCTCTCATACCAGTATCGAGGTCAACATCGGTCAATTTGATCATCCAGGTGGACAAGGTACGGGTTCTGATCTTGTACTCGAGCCACAAGACAATCGCCAAAGGCAAGGAAAGACAGTCTTGCCAGAAGGTGACAACGTCAGCACCCTCGCCAATTGGGAAAATAGACACCCACACCTCTCCGATGACAATCAAGACCAAGATGATCAAGCCTGCCCAAGAGCCCCAAACACCGAGAGGAGACACAAACAAAATCTCGTCAGTGGATCTGCCTTGAGCGGTCAACGCCCATCTGTATCTCAAGTGGGTGTAACAGATAGCACCCCAGGTGAAGAACGCGGCCAAGGAGCACACGGAGAAGAACCAGGTGAAAACAGTGTCCTGGTTACTGCTAGAGGCCAAGAAACCCAACAATCCAAAAATGTTGGTGATCATAATGGCCACAAGTGGTCTTCCGGATCTGTCAATGTAGCCCACGCACTTGGGAAGCAAGCCTTGCACTGCCAAAGACGCCAAGGATCTGGAGCACCCATAGACGGAGGAGTTACCCACGGAAACAACCGCAACCAAGATCACAGCGTTCATGATATGAGGAAGAACCTTGATGCCACCGTTGTTGATGGCAATGACAAATGGAGACGAGGTGATGTCCTCATCGGAGTCACCGCTGAGCAATCTTGGGTCGTTGTAAGGCACCAAGAAGCCAATGACAATAGTGGTGACGATGTAGAAGAGGGTGATTCTCCAGAACACCTGCTTGGTGGCCTTTGGCAACGACTTTCTGGGGTTTGCAGTTTCAGCCGCAGCCAAAGCCACAAGCTCAACACCACCGAACGAAAACGCCGCGGAAATGAAACAGGAGCACACACCCTTGAACCCATAGTTGAACGCACCGGGGTTGTGCCAGTATCTTCCTCCGATGTAGCCTTGGTCGCCAACACCGCAAACGATACAGATGGCAACAATGGTGAAGCCAATGACCGCCAACACCTTGATGATGGAAAGCACAAACTCCACTTCACCGTAGCCCTTGACCCCAAACATGTTGATGGCCACAATCAAAACCCAGAAAATGGCCACCCACACCAGCGGGTTCACGGAATCGGTCCAGTAGGTGATGGTGAGCGAACAAGCCACCAACTCGGAGGGGAACGAAATCAACCACGACAAGGAGTACAACAAACCCAAGGTGTAGCCCCAGGACGGGTCGACGAAACGAGAAAAGAAGGCGTTGAAAGTACCGGAAACAGGGTATTGCACCGACATCTCCCCCAATGCCATCACCACACAGAATAACGAGAAACCTACCAACGCGTAGGAGATGAGCATACCAGCAGGCCCACCCTCGTTCAACGCATAGCCCGAACCAACGAAAAGACCAGTACCAATGGAACCACCAATGGCTATCATCTGCAAGTGTCTGGACTTCAATCTTTTGGCCAACGGATGTCTGGCAGTGGCGTAGATGGACTTTTCCATCGGCGTCATGCCGGAGGTGTCGATTCCGTCCTCCTCCAAGTTGATTGGCTTAAACGAATCGATGAAACGGGAGAAGAAGGTTCCCTGTTCGTGAGTGGAAGAATAGGCCAGCTCCGAGCCAGAGGTGGAGACTTCGTTGCGAGAAGACGATCCAGCAGGATCGAGTTTCTTGGAATCAGACATGACGAGCCCGAGTTAAACAGATAAGACGGAAACCGGCGGAGTGAAAAAAAGGTGGTTGCGGTTGATATTAAACTGCGTTCCCAGGCGATAACGAGATGGGAAAAAATTTATTACCAGCCAGAGAACAAACGGTATGCATGTCTGTCGGGGATAATGCCGGGAGGGAGCCACATGTTGCCTTTTTCGGACAATTTTTTTTTTATCGCTTGGGGTACGCCCTCCACTCGAAAGGTTGCTGGACGGGTCTGTGCTGCTAGAACTTCTGGGCCCAGAGAGCCTACTCAACAGAAATTCTACTCAACAAAACTCTACTCAACCGGAACTCTCAGAAAGTCTACTCAACCGGAACTTTACTCAGAAAGTCTTCTCAAGATCGTTTCTTGTTTTGCGAACTGCGGCGGCGCATGAAGCCGTGCGGCGCCTTTCGCAGGCAACAACTAACTTTTTATTCCACACAGTGCTGGGCGTTTTTTTTTTTTTTGTTTCTTGGGATTGCGTATCCTATTTCACTTATCAGGGTTGGTTTAGGGTGCCGCTACGTTGTTCTTTTGTGTAGCATGATCTCCTTTTTCTTAGCGCAACGGCTGTGCACAAAGCAAGATGGGTAAAAGAACAACATGAAGATCATGCAGGTTTCCAGCTGTGGCAGCAGAGTCGATGCAAGCACGGTTTGAGCAGTTACACACTCCACATAAGCGTTTCTCAAGTCTGGGGAAAACCCTCACTGTGGCTCTTGGTGCAATTGCAAAAACGCACAGATTCTTGCGTGGTTAGGACCCCAAGGTTTTGCGCTGGGTTCCCTATCTCGTCTGCGCCGTACGTTTCGCATTTACGAGGTCGGTGGGCGTCTGTATGGAGGGAACGTTTACCTGATGTCGCAATAGGACGTGATTTTGTCTCCACCCAGTTTCAGTATAATGCACATAACCCATTTGTATGGGGCCTTTTATTATCGTACACCCTCTGAGTGATGAAGGGTATCGCAGGCTTAATCTTGAAATTTGCAAGATTGGGTCGTGTGCATAGCTGTCCAAGCCATATGCGATGTTCTCTCAAAAAGCGAATGCGGTTCCCTGAGTCACTGGTGAATTGCTGATTTCATACTTTAAAATTGACCTCATCGTTTCTCTGCCCAGTCAAGGTAATCTGACTGGGATGAATTGACATGTCTATGTGCAGTCCGAATGGAAACAGCCCGACGGCAATTTCCTGTCTGAATCGCGCGATGCTGAAAATTGCTTTTGTATGCATCCTTCGTTGCTTCCTCCCCGTGCAGGGAAGAGATAACAACTGGGAGACAAGGAAAGTAGTGAAATGAAAAAAAAAAAAAAAACAAAGGTGAAATCAAATTAGATCCGTCACAAAGACATAGACGAAGAACAACAATGCAACATCCCATTCTACCCGATCCCCACTTCTACATCGGTGCCTCCCGGAAAATCTACAACTATCTCTTCTATGTGTATATTACAATCCAGTGTATATACGATACAAAACCCAGGCAGCTATTTAGCAACCTCCTCAGGTGGATGCATGATCTTCACCTTTTCGTAGCCCTTGTCGGCCTTGACGTAGATTTTTTTGAACGAGGAATTGTTATAGTAGTTTTTAACCATGTACAACGCACCACAGGCGTACAAGCCACCACCGATGACCAAGACGTGTTTTGGAGAAAGCATTATGAATATATTGTATGATAGATGAGGTTTTTCCTTGAATGATGTGGTAGAATCATAGCAGATTCGTGGTATTTGTACTAGATAGATGGGCCAATTCACGATGAAATCACCCCACAAGATGGTCCATTGTGAAGCTGCGCGAAAGAGGTGTGACTACTGTTGCTTTGCCAAAACAAAAATCGTGTTTGCAGTGGTTATTGCCCCACTTTTTTTTCCGCAATTTTTTCGGATTGTGGTCACTTCTATAGTTGTCTGTGGTTCTTTGGTTTTCTTCGGCATTATGGTGGCCGCTATGGACTTTGAGCACACTTGGAGGAGTGTTCGTTTATGCAGTACGGTTACGTTGGCCAGTGGCACCACCTCAAAAACAGGTGATAATCAGGCGCTGCACATAACTGGTTTTCATTGGCGGGGAGGGAAGTGGTATGAGTAGACTTTGAGAAATAACAGGATAAACAGATTTTCTGGCGGCAATGGTCGGCCGAACTGTCACGGTTGAGCGCTTTGGATAATTGAAGTCGTAGTTCGCGTCACCAGTCGCCCAAGTAACGTCACTAAAATATGCGAAAGACTGATGTGTCACTCAAACTGAATCTGTCAGATATGTAGTTGACGGATTGGGGAAACTCGCGGTCTATATCATCTTGAGAAAATAATGGGTGCAAAAATTAATTTGCACTGCCACTAGTAGAGTGATATCCACGTTGTCCACGTGATAGGAGAGGCCTGTTTAGTACCTCTAGTGGTTTAGATAGAATAGATGCATCTCACGTTGTGGAGATGTGTAATGGAAGAATGGGTAACTAATCAGCGATTGTGATGGTGACCGGACTAATCAGCGACTGTGGCAATCACAAAATCGCACTGATCACCAGTTGTGGTACTCATCAGCCATCACTCGACATGCCCCGCACGGTGATCAGACCCTAGGGGTGGGCTTCACCTCAGTACGTGCGGAATCCGTCTGTGGTAGGAAGCACCGGAAGAAACTGCCCCACAATCATCATGGGAAGATCAAACAAGTCGCGCTTCACCGTCCACGCGCTGCAGAACTCAATGTACCCGGAGCTCCCCATAGACATGTTTGTCTTTGCCACATGCTGGTGGTCGACATGGCGGATGAGTTTGCACCGGGTAACAATGGTCAGGTGGAGATTTCCCACCGCCACCAGCTTGAAGAGACGGAAGTAGTCGACGATGGACTCGTCGTCGTACATCAACTCGATGATGAAGGTGCGCTTGGAGAGAATGGTGGAGATGTTCAAGCCGAGGAGGTTGACCAAGTCGTTGGACATGGACACGATTTCGCCGGTGCGGCGCCAGATGATGGTGGGCAGTGCGTTCAAGCGCAGGAGGTTCTCGTAGTCCAAGAGACAGCGCTGGAACGACATCTCCAAGAACTGGAAGTCGAACGGCTGGAAGAGCGACTTGTGGGCGGAGATGAACGTGGGCCGGTACGAGGCAATGAGACGGAGGATGATGAGCAAGTTGGCGCGCTTCTTGTTCCGTTCCTCCACCAGAAGCGACTTGCCGGCAAACAGAAACCGCTCGCGCAAGAAAAACGTCAACAGGTGGTACGACAGCGGGTAGTCAAAGTCGATGACCTTGTTGGCGTAGATGTCTTGTACCGTCTGGTAGATGTGGTGCGAGATCAACGGCGACACGTACTGAACCTTGTCGGACGCGCTGAAGTCCAACGCCATGTCGGGCGAGCTCAGGCGCGAGCTGCTGGTGTCGTGGCCGTCGCCTCCCACGGCGATGAACGGCCGCGACGGATTATCGCTGTCGAGCTCCAGAAGCATCACCATCGGCAGCATGGAAGCCATGTACGGCAGCGGAGACAGCGGCTTGGAGATGAGGTCGCCCAACATGAGGTACTCCTGGTTGAGCACGTTGGAGTTGAAGTTGGTGGTGGTGGTGGTGGTGGTGGAGGTGCTCATGGGCGAGTCTCGCACGCGCTCCAACGGCGCGTCGAACGGCTGGGGGAAACACCCGGGGTCCGGGTTGCGGTGGAGCGGCTCCACCTTGGCCGGCTCCGGCTCCGGCTCCGCGGCGGCGTCGTTGCTCATGTATTTTGCCCGTTTGCGCACCACATCGCGACATTCGTGGGCCACGTTGCGCTTGATGCAGTTTTGGCACGGCCGCGAGTGGGAGCATTGGAGGTGCTTGGAGTGGCAGAGCACACATGCCCGCGGCGTGGGCTTGCGCTCTCGTTTTTCTTGGGCCGTGAGTCGCTTGGTCATTATGGAGAAGAGTGCGATGAGCTGGGTTATTGCTGAGCACAGAGAAGTCGAACAAGCTGAGGAGGGGCCAGGTGGGGGAGCCTGGGGGTTTCGGAACGGATTTCGGAGTGGTGGAGATATTTATTTTGCTGGACAATGGGAGTGCACTGGATCACACGGCAGAGGCTTCTCTGGGGTTAGAATCTGGGGTATCCCGGCGGTTGTCGGAGACGGCCGGTGCCGGTGCACGGGTGTTTGGGGTACGGGTGTTTCGCGGGTACGGGTGTTTCGCCGGTACGGGTGTTTTTTCCAGGGAACGGTGTGCTGTCTCCGGTGCGGGCGTCTCCGGCTGTGGAGTGGAATCCGGGTGGCATTTTCTTGGGAGCCTCGTGGTGCTGCGTGGCGATGCGTGGCGAGATATCGTGTGTTCTGTCTCGGTGGATGTTGCACTGGTGTCTGCAGGACCGGCCCGGGGATTTCAGGGTCTAGTCACGTTCCCGGGCCGTGCCGTGCGCATTGGGGTGATTGCTGTTTCTGCAGAAAGAAACGCGCGTTATTGGATAGCGACGCGAATGCGTCTGGAATAGTAGCGATATGCACCGCAGGCATTTTCGGTTTGAAAGATGGAACTAGACTGGAGAGCCGGTCTGAGCGCGCTCGCAGAATGTGTTCTGACGACTTGCCGGGGTTTTCAGTATACTTGCCCCCATTTGTTCTTGGCCTGGTGTATTTGGTAGGAAGGTACAGAGAGTTACTTGGGCCCGTTCTGGCTTGCACACAGGCCATGGGAGGTTACATTGTCCCTTTGGGATTGAATCAGCGTAGGGCAAGAAGAGTCCTAGGCGGGAGGGCATAAGGACCGAAGCGAAAGCCAAGGGCTCTTGCTGCACCGTATAAAAATACGCAACCGACCACTCCGTGAGGATACGCACAACATCGAAAATAATCGAAACATGAGGCAACTTGTGGAGGCAGACGCATCTCCACAGATGAAGTGTAGATTTTTATTGTTTCCTCGGGAGCTTGGAGTGCGGTTCCACATGCAATGTGTGGCACTCGGTGCTGCGTTTCAAGTTATTCTCAAGTGAGAGCCGTCGTCCACCCGAGGGAAGGAGGTCACTTTAAAGACTACTCTGAGATCACTCTGGACTCTGAAGACTAGGAGATCACCTTGAAGACCACTTTGAAGACTACTCTGGAGACTACTCTGAGACCACTCTGGAGATCACTCTGAAGACTAGGAGGCCACTCTGAAGACTATTCTGGATCACTGAGACTGCTCTGTAGTTACTGTAGCCGCACACTGTAGCTAAAGACTGTAGCCGAAGACTATAGTTGCAGCGCACTCCGGTAGTTCGCGTGTTACCATCCAGTTTCGTCCAACGAGTGGAGAAGAAGACATGGCTTCGCATCTCGAATTCTCGTGTGGCGGAGGTTTGGCAGTGACCTCGCCTCATTTACGAGCATTCGCACGCATGTAGGGCAAATCCATCACCCTGTTTGTGTGCAGTGCGTGTCTATGCTAAGCGGAATGTATAACGGCGTCAGCGCCATACACGCCCTGCCTTAATTCTAGTTCATCGATACCTTCCGTAGACTTTCCACTACTAAGTGGCTGAGGTGGAATAATGTCATGGTCAGATACAATCCTATAAGGGCATTGAGTTGAGGAGGCATCAGAGTATGCTTCAGACATTGCAGATAAGCAACGTTCAATTGAGTGTGTACAAACCAGAGATTTGTAGAGATGTTTGATCCTTTAGTACCTTTTCCTAATGTTTATACTGCAGGCAAATGTGTCACTGCGGCATTTGCACCTTCTCTAAGTGGCAGTAAGTCACACGCCCACTGCAACTCAGCAGAATAGAGCGGGAACCCGGGGTTCGAGCCGTCACGGCGCGCAGTTTTCCCTGTGGTGAACGTATTTCCGCCGTGCCTAGTGGTTGATGTGCCAACGATACGCGCACCGCACTTATAGTAGATAAGGCTTGGTGCATTCGTGGCGCTTGAACTGACCTCCAGTACGGTGGTGGCGCCAGCAGCGGCTTGGGCGATGGCGACGGCGAGGCCGCAGTTTGCGCTGGCGGTCGCTGTTCTTGCCCTGTTTCTGGTGCTGTTTCTGGTGCTGTTTCTGGTGCTGTTTCTGGTGCTGTTTCATGTCTGGATCCGACATATGGAACGGCCAGTCGTGTGTGCTCGCACCATCACTGTCGATTGCACGACTCTTTGTTTTCCGTGCCATTACGTTACTTTTCTTCGGCGCCGCCAACCACACCCCAACCGCTATTGCATCCTCCGCGCCGGCGCAGTGTTCCGCCGTTTCTGACCCATGTTCCCGTCCCCCCGCCGCGCGGTGTTTCTCGCCACGACTCCCGCCGTGTTTGTGTTTCACCTTCTCAGTCGCATCTTCTGGTCCGGACTCAACGGCCGCAACGTCTTCACGTTGCCGTTGAACTTCTTCCTCAACTTCCTTCCGGTCTACGTGTGGTTGTTGATCTTCAAGAACGCCGGCCTCATCCCCACGTCCATCCGCCCGCCCATCCATGTGGCGTTGGCCTACCACGTGGACACATTCATGTTCTCGGTGCACCGCTCCCCCGTGGGCTGTTTGCTCACGGTGGCGTTGACGACGGGCGGCGCGTGGCTCCTCTACTTGCGCTGCTTCCGCCGCGGCCGCCTATACCACAAGGTCGCAGAGCCGTTGCCGTCGCCGTCGCTGCTGCTGTCCAACGAGTTGGAGTTGGTGTCGTTTGACGACCTCGAGGCCCAGGCCAAGGCCGCGCCCGCGGTGCAGCCGGCGCCGGGCGACTTCCAGGACCATCCGCGCATAGGCGCGTTGGAGTTCTTTGCGCCGCAGTCCGCACGGCTGGTGGCGGAAAACGCCGCCGCCATCAACTCCAAGATATCTCTCCACGTGGGCCGCACCCGCAGCTCGCGGCCGTACAACTGCTGGGCGTGGGTGCCGGCCGCGCTTCTTGCGGCGTCATGGTTCCTCTTGAACCTTGCCCACTGGCTCTCCACGCCGCTCTCCACCGTGCGCGACGGCGTGTCGTGGTTCTCCTACGTGTTGGGCCACTTTTGCGTGCCGCTCTTCACCGGCATCTGGCTCTACGTGTTCCACGCGCCGGGCGCGCTCAAGCTCTTTTCGTTTGCGTTGGGCGCGCAGAACATCGCCGGCGTGCTCACCCACTTGGTGTTCCCCAACGCGCCGCCGTGGTTCATCCACATGAACGGCGAAAACGGCCACGCGGGGTACGACACCCAGGGCTACGCCGCGGGGCTCACGCGCGCGCCGTTCGGCACCGGCGCGCACTTGGTGACCCAGGGGTTCCACGCGTCGCCCATTGTGTTTGGCGCGTTGCCGTCGTTGCACTCGGCCATGGCGGTGATGTGCTTTTTCTTTGTGTGTTACTACTCGCGCTGGACCGCCGCCAAGCTCGCACTCTTTGCATTTGTGGTGCTCCAGTGGTGGGCCACCATCTACCTCGACCACCACTGGCGCGTGGACTTGCTTGCCGGCATGTTGTACTCCATCGTGCTGTTTGTGCTGGTGTACAAGTGGGGCATGGGCCGCGTGGACGAGCGCTTCATCAACGCCCGCCTCACCTACGACTTTAAAAACGGCTCCACCATGGGCATGCGTGTGTTTCGCAACACCGTGTTGCAGAACTTCTTCGACCCGTTGTCGTGACCACCCGCGGCGGTGGTTGTGGGGACCGTGTACGCTCATGTATAGACAATACTACTCTGGATATTCGACATTGCATCTTAAGGGTGCTTGGCGCTGGCTATTCATTTCTTTATTTATTTCGTTTCAGCTTACACTTAGTACTCACTACCCGTTACTCACTACTCACTACTAACTACTCACTACTAACTACTCACTCCTCACTCCTCACTACTCACTACTAACTACTCACTACTCACTCCTCATAACTCGTTACTCACTTCTCACTACTCACTACTCATTACTCACTACTCACTCCTCACTCTCACTCTACCTTCACTCTGTTGGTCCTATCGCCTTTCTTTCCTCGCTTGCTCGTTCGCTCTGTTTTATTTTCTCGCCTTTATCTTTTTTTTCGATCCTGCTTCTTCAATTTTCCCCCTTCTTTTTCTTCTGCTCTTTTCCTCTTCCTTCTCTTTTGCCTTGTTTTCTGCCCTGTTCCGCTTCCTGTTCTTATATCCAGTCTTTCTCTTACGCACCCACTCTAGCCTCAGTGATATTGGCCTATATTCCTCCTCCCCTCCTCCCTATTCTTTGTGTCTTTGTTGTGTTTCTCTATACCCCGCCACTCAACATTCAGCCACATTCTACAACGTGAATCTCGTATTTGCAGGCTTTACTGCTTTCGGTACTTTCGCTGGGAACTTGTCACACCGGCTCAAAACCCTCATGTACTGCATGTGGTGTTGATGTTTCCCAATGCGGCAGTTACATTGAATATAGTTTCCTAATATAGTAAAAACACCATAAACGGTTTCGGGAAATGCTTTTACAGCCGTTTAGTCGTCACCCATGTAGACGCAGTGTACCTGAAAAGCAAAGATTGGTCTGGCCTTTTTTAATTTCTATAAAACCTTGCATTATCACCCTTTTCATTCCTCTCTCTATCGTGAACCTTATTGGTCCTATAAAAGCAATTCCAAAACTACTTCCAATAGTACTTAAAAGATTCTGATTGTTCGGTGAACTTATTTGGCGCTATGAAGTTATCTGTGCTAGTATTAAGCTTGTTTTCGCTCGTTGCGGTATCCTTTGCCTTACCTGTTGTTCCTGTGTCGGAAGAGCTACAGCTTAGGGACACTGAAAGTGTGGAACCTATTCCTCTAGCCGATTCTCTGTGGGACAAGAGAGATATTACTGCTCTCACTTTTCTTTTTAGAACGTTAAATACCACAGGAACCGGAGTTGCTTTGGCTGAAACTGCTATTTCTCTCTCATTGACCCAGCAGCAGATTATTAAGTTTATCGGAAGCTTGATCGAAACAAAAGGCTTGACTACCTTACTTGAAGTTGCAGACAATTCTGGACTTGCTATTGATCTAGTTGTCTTGGTATTGACCCACTATGAAATTATCCCAGGATTGACTAATATCATCAAGGCTTACAAAGGAGACTCTTCAGGAAACTCTTCTTCCGGTTCTACTCTATTGAGCAGTCTCTTTGGTGCTTCAAGCTCGGAGAACGACACAGAATCTGGATTGACTCCATTGTCCGCTGATTACAGTGCCTTAGGTGACATTTTAGGAAGTGCCACTGGTGCGGGTACGATCGCAACTGGTACTGCTTTGGTAGGGACACAAACGCCAACTACTGCTTCAACCACTACTGTTTCCGCTGATGGAGAAAATGGAGGTTTGGCCAATATTCTTCAAGGTCTTGGGTTAGCTCTGGCATCTGAGGCAGATTTGGAAACGATTGTGACTGGTACTGCTCAAGCTGCTGGTGCCGCTACTACACCTTCCGTGACTACTTCGCTTGCTGCCACATCCGCTACTCAAGCACCTTCGACCACTTCCTCGGGTGCTAGATCTTCGGGCGGTTTGATCAGCTCTATTTTGGATAGTATCTTCAAGAGAGATGATTTGACAGACTCTGAGCGCGTGGAATTGTTGGGCTCTCTCGTCAAGCGTGGAGAGTTTGATTTTGGAAGTATAGTTGAGGAGCTTAATGCCAGGGATGACTCTTCCTCAGAGGATTCAGCAATCGCAAAGAGAGACTTGTTGGATACTGTTTACTCGGAAATCATTCTGTTGATTGGCTCAGACGGCAACATCGAGCTGATTACCGAATCGTTGGTTAAGTCAGGTCTTGCCAATAGTTTGGTTTACGAGGCATTGACAAATGAGAATTTTGTCGACTTTGACGTCAATTTGGTCAAGTACCTTGTGGATGAGAATATCATCACTCTTTCTTCGTTATTGTCTGCGACTAGCCAGTCTGGTCTTATAACCAGCCTCGTGGGTGACATTATTGGCAATTCGACATACGAACAGCTTGTTATTAACTTTGCTATTGCCGTGATAACTGGAAAGATCGACATTATCGGCTTAATCGCCGCGTTGCTTTAGTTTTTGAATATGACTAAATGATACACTTTGCCTTAATAGTATAATTCTATGATGTCAGCTAAACCATTCTTCCTTGAAGCCTTTTAATATTTTAAATACACAACTTATCTTAGTGCAGGGTAAACTCTATTCCACTTTGGAGAACGTAACCTTGACAGACAGATGAATTCAAAAAGTGTATCAGTTTCGCTATCAGCGTAGGTCTACACGTTTCGTCGCTAATTTGAAGCGCTGTAACGGAAAAGGATTATCTTCAAAAGGTCTAAATAGCTTAATTATAAACTTCCTTGCTTCAAATTGCACCTTTGCCCTTTCAAGGTACTTATATCTGAGGCACGGCAGCCCCATCAGCTCTCTGATCTGATCCACCAGCCCAGACTACTTGGCCATTTTTAGATAGGTTCTGAATACATTGAGCTCTTCCAAAAACCTCTCTATCGTACCCAGTAACATGGTCAACCACGTGGCCCATTTTGGCGAGTTCCTCCACCACATCTTTCTTTATTCCATCTTCCAACTTGACAATAGTCGCAGGTGTGGAAATAGGACCAGAAGAACCCTTTCCTACATCCAAATGACGGAATTCCTCGTTTGGCACCAAACAGAACCTTGGGGAGTCTACTGCCTCTTGCGGATTGAATCCGAACACAACCATGTTCAAAAATATTTGAATATGCGCTTGTGGTTGGTTCCATCCTCCCATACATGCAAAAGATGCAAATAGGTTATCAGTATCTGTGTGGGTAATCATGGAAGGAATGATGGTATGGTAAGGTCTCTTTCCTCCTTCCAAACTGTTAATTGAATTTTTGCTTAAGTTGAAGTTTGCACCACGACTTTGCAATGCGAACCCACAGTTATCAGGAATGATGCAGCTTCCAAACAGAGAGTAAACTGAGTTGATAAAAGAACAAGCATTTCCATCCTTGTCTGTGGTAGTAAAATAAACAGTGTCACAAGTGTAAATGGGGTTTGGAACTTCATCAATGTGTTCTCTCGTCAAGATTCTGCCTTTCTCCAAGAGCTTGGATCTTTCGGCCAAAAATTCGTCACCCAACGCCTTATCGACGTCCAAATCATGAAAGTCAGCATCGGTCACCAAGTGCTCTGAGTCATAAAAGGCAAGCTTGAGTACTTCAATAAGTACGTTCAAGTACTCAGCAGAATTGTGGCCCAACTCTTTCAAAATAATGTTATCACGTGTTTCAAGTTGTCTCAAGTAGCCCAACGCCAACAATGCAACGATTCCTTGTCCATTTGGAGGGATTTCCCAAAGAGTCTTCCCCTCAAAATCAATAGAGATGGGATCCACATATTTGGATGTATGGTTGGCCAAATCTTCAAGTTCGAGAAACCCGCCTCTTTTCTTAACTGCCGTGACTATCTCTTGAGCAACCTGCCCCAGATAAAATCCACTTTTTCCTTCCTTTGCAATCAATCTAAGGACCCTGGCCAACTCTGCATTTTTAAAGACCTGGCCTGGTTCGCAAAATGACCCATCCTCGTTAATAAATGTTTTTGCGTTATCTCCACTCTTCTCTATCAACTTGGGCAGGACTGCTCTCCACAAATGAGCCGCGATATCAGATACGGCAAAGCCGTTTTCGGCCAATTCGATGGCAGGTGAGAATATTTGCTCCAAGGTGACATTTCCTGAACCCCATCTCTCGATTGCGTCTAGCCAACCGGCAATCGCACCAGGAACCGTAACGGAATGAACGCTATCGAGCGGAATTCTGTGGCCGTGGGGAATATCTCTTCTTGCAAGATCAATTGTCAAACTCTGAGGTGATTTACCGCATCCGTTCAATCCATGGACTTGCTTTGTTTTTTTGTCATAAAGTAAGACGAAGCAGTCACCTCCGATACCTGTGGATGTAGGTTCAGTCACGCAAAGTGCCGCGGAAACTGCAACAGCTGCGTCAATGCAGTTACCGCCCTTCTCCAAAATTCTGATTCCAGCAGCATTGGCTAAAGGCTGGGATGATGCTACCATCCCCTTGGTAGAGTGCACCACCGACCGTCTTGAATTGAATCGGTCAAACATATTCGTGGAGTTATCTTTGATTGCGACGGAATTTGAAAACGCAGTTACTGTTTATGGTAAGAGGTACGGGTGTCAGCGAGCAAGATTTTCTCTTGGGGAACTGGCTCTGCGAACCAATGGACATAGGAAACTGAACTATCTTTACTAAACTCCTACCTACTAGACGTGAAAGTAATTCCACCATTCACCTCAAATGTCAGGCCTATTCCCGAAAAGCCGAAAGGCCGTCTTCGGCAAGGTATTTTCGGAAATTACGAATACGCGCATTCGGCTTTCGGCTCTGAATTATTCGGTGTTATCGCTGGTGCGGATATACGATGGTTTTTTTCGCAGCGATCAATTGCGTTAAAAAGCGTTCATGCGGAAATAGCAGTATAAACTTTCTCGGTGCTCGTAACGCACTTGCATCCAGTTGAGTAGTATACAGTTGGTGCATGCACGTTTCTGTCGCCTTGTGTCTATATGTCGTGCGATTGAAAAGATAAATTTCTCGGCGCTTTAAGCTGTTTATGCAAAAAGGTAAATAAAAATATTTTTCAAAGTGGTACCATCAACCAAAAATATCAGGTAAATTGTTCACAGAGAGCATAGAAATTTGAAATTTCAAATAAATTTCCTGCTACTTGGATCAAAGTTTGTTCCCACGGTAGCACTTCGGTCATATTGCAGCTCATCATCCGCCTTATTCTACCATAACGATATAACTCGATGTAGCATGTATTATGCATACTATAATGTGCACTCCGCTCCAAGAGTTCATTCGTCCCGTCTGAGCAAGTAAAATGACTCTTCAAGATTGATCTTTTAGATAACTCCCATCTCCGTAAAAAGGTACATAATGCAGGCGCATGCAATGCGGTTTATGTACGTCTACAACACCGTAAACAAATGTCCCAGAATAACGTAGCTCACTTTTCGGTCATTGGCCGGGCAAAATTTGTCTCATTATAAAATCAATGGCTCGGAACCTAACTCTTGAAAAATTAGTGCACCAGTAATGCTTTCCATTCCACTTCTTACACTCGCTTTAGTTGCTGGTAAGGCGGTTGCAGAATCATCTGCTGCCACCACCAGCGCTCCAGATGCTTCTTCTTCCGCATCTACTGCTGCTGCTTTTGTGGAGACTGCTACTGTTAACGGTCTTTACGATGCCGTCTACGACAGCTTGCCATCTTGTGCGCAAGCTTGTCCAGACCAAACCGTCGGCTTCTGCCCATACTGGGACATCGGCTGTCTTTGTGTGATTGGCACCTTCGGTAGCTTGGTTGCTG
>JAKUAN010000018.1:0-20051 GCA_030674715.1 Clavispora phyllophila
CCCAGTCCCCAATCTCCCCTCCACCTGGCCCACAGATCCTTCTTCCGAGCCGCCTCCACGGTTCCACTTCTCACCTACAGTAACCTCTACACAGGTGCGTGCGCTCCAACCTCCTCTGTCAAGGCCTGGTGCACGGGCCTCTCCACCCCATGTCCAAACAGCGTCTTATCCTCGACAACGGCTCCTACAACATCAAGGCCGGGTTCCTGGACCAGGACGAGCCGCTCGTGGTCCACAACGCCCTCGCCAAGGCCCGCGACGGCGTGGTCTACGTCGGCAACGACTACGTTCCCCACACAAGTCTATACTCCGGCATCAACTTCAAGCGCCCCCACGACCACGGCCACTTGACGTCGTGGGAAACAGAAAAAGCAATCTGGGACTACACCTTCGACAAGCTTTCGCCGAAAAAGGAGCTCGACCCGCACGACGTCCAGCTCACCCTCACGGAAACCCCGTTCCAGCTACCGCAACTCTCGATGAACACCGACTTGATTGTGTTCGAGGAGTACAACTTCGGCGAGTACTACCGGTGCGTGGCGCCGCAGCTCGTGCCCTGGACTCGCGGCCCGAACCCGGCGGACTTTGTCTTGGTGGTGGACTGCGGCTTCAGCGCCACCCACATCGTGCCCGTTCTCTACCAGCGCGCGTACTGGAAGGGCATCAAGAAGCTCCCGATCGGCGGCCGCCACTTGAACAGTCTCTTGCGGGAGATGGTGTCGTTCCGCCACTACGACATCTCCGACGAGCCGCTCCTCATCAACACCGTCAAGGAGAAAACCATCTACGTGGCATCGGACTTTGAGCGCGAGCTCCAGAAAAAGATCGACGCCCGCTGCGAGTTTGTGCTCCCGGACTTCAAGACAACCGTCACCGGCTATGTGCGCACAAAGAACTCCAAGTTGCCCGACGACGCGCAGATCATCCAGTTGTACGACGAGCGCTTCACCGTGCCCGAGCTGTACTTCCACCCGGAAATCATGTTGGACCACAACGCCTTGTCCACCAACTCCGTGGTGCAGAACGCGTACTTCAAGAACATCACCGACTTGGTGGTGGACTCCATCATGGCGTGTCCCGAGGTCACGCGCCCGGTGCTTCTGGCCAACATCATGTTTGTCGGCGGCAGCGCCAACATCCCCAACCTCAAGCACAGGCTTCTCTCCGAGCTCGAGAAGGAGTTTCCCGTCAACTGGGTCGTCAAGGAGGCGCCCCAGCCGTTTGACGTGGCTACCGCGGCGTGGCACGGCGGGAAGACGTTGGTGCACCAGGATATCATGAAGGAAATCGCCATTTCCAAGCAGGACTACTACGAGCATGGTGCCAACTGGTGCCAGAAGCAGTTTGGCTTCCGCAACTTCTAGTGTGCGCACGCAAATCGGTGCGGGGCGGCTGTACGGTGCATCGGGTAGGGTGTATCTATTTGTATCATGTGTATATTATTCGGACGCTTTTCCGTGCCTGCTACCTGATCTGGATCAAGTGATTGAACGTCAAGTAACGGCTGACAAAGAGCCAGCCGTATCTGAACCACACCATCTGCGAAAAGTGGCCGTACGCCATCGCGGCATACGACACGCTGAGCATGTTGAGGTCGGAGTAGAACTTGATCGACGGAAGCTTCTTCTCCGAGTACGCATTGAAGAAGCTGATGTTCACGTTGATCTTCAAGACGTTGTTGAACACAAACTTCGAGAGCAAGTCGACAAACAATTCCACGTTCGTCAAGAGCGTGAATGAATACTTCTCCCAAAAGTTCAAGCTCTTCAACACGTAAAGCTTGTAGTCTTGCGTCTTGCCCCGCTGAAGGTGGGTGTCGACGTATTCTTTTGTGCCGTGGAACAACGAAATATGGTTGGGGTGGTTTGAAACTCCCCTTTCGTCAAACGTGATGAGTACGAGCGGCTTTCCGTCATTCTTCACTTCCAGCGCCAAACTAGAGGCAATATCTTGCGCGTTCCAGTGCTCCTCCATGCCATCCTTGTACTTATCAAGAACAACCACGTCCTTGTCTGCGACGCCAATGATTCTTGCGGAACTCCTGAGCTCCTGCGTTCTGATGTCTCCAAACGATTCGTCAACAGCATCGCCTCGCGAGAAGCAAATGATCTTGACGTCATTATTATGCTTGCTCTTCGTCACCTCCACTAGAGAGGGCGAAAAGAACATCACCTCATCATCGGGATGTCCTATAATGAAATATACCGTGGAATTCTTGATCGGTAATAGCGTGGGTGATGTGAGTGAGTTGTAAGGGTATGTCGGGCGCACAAACTTATTATGCTGGATTTCCGGATCCGTGAACTTGAGTGTCACCTGCGGAATTACCGTGGAAAGAATGATCCAGAGAGCAAAAGATGTCAAAATAAGCTTGACAATAACTTTGGGCACAAAGAAGAGCATAGTTCGGAATATCTGGCTTAATCGTTTGCTATGCTAACGTTGGTGGGGTTGGGTATGCGCTAGGACAGGAACGTCTATCAAAACGAATAAACGAAGTATTTTTTTTTTTTTTTTGAATGATCTGGATAAATTGAGCAGAACGTCTATAGCTTTTGGAATAGTTAATGTTATAGATTCATCCACTAAATGAATAGATCTATCAGGTCATATGGAACGCAAACCCAAAACGGATACATATAAGCCACGTTCCACGCTTAATGTTGGCCTGGGTATGCAGGAGATGCCATATCCAACCCAGCATTGCCAAAGGCCAAAAAAAAAGAGATGAAAGCGAACATACCCAAAAATAGGATGGTTCAAAAAATTTTCCTCTTTTTTTTCTTCTTCTTTATACTAGCATCCAAATATATCTCTCCCCGCATATCTACGAGTGGAATTGTATTCTTGTCTCTCATTGTAGATTTGCCTATTCGATTAATTTTGGCACATGTGTGAATGCGCTTAATTGTTCTATTCAGTGAGTGCATGTATTGACATACTAGATGGCTAACTCTTAGTCAAAAACGTGTAACCTGCATTCCAGTGCAAGGTCAACTTCGTCTTCTCTCTATCCCAGCCTAACTCATCCTCAAACGCTTTCATAAATTCTTCGATAAATTCTTCCCCTTTTCCTGTAGTCTCGCTGTACATGTGGTAGGCACTGTATGTCGAGAGGTACTTAGCAAAGCTCAAGAGATTAGCATTTTCCTGGTAAATTTGCAAGTCGTCGTCCTTCAAAACTGCTTCTTTGGTGGATTTTGGCCCGTACTTTTTGATTTGGACATTCTTGAACTTGTCGTAGGGGATCTTTCCATCAACTTCAACCAAGAAATTCTTGAGGATATCACGTCCTGGTTGATCCCAATGTGGGCCCAACCCATTGGGGTCATCGTATACCAAGCGATGATAGATCTTTCTTGCCGCGTCAGAAATCTCCTCCTGCGATCTTGTCTGGTCAGACGGACCGTCGAATGCCACAACGATGGGGTCAGCGTAGTACCAGTAAGCAAGGACACCACCAGGCTTCAAAAAGTTGTGGGAAGCATTGAAAAAAGACGTGAAGTCGCCAAACCAGTGAATACACTGAGCTGCAGTGATGAGATCGTAGGAGTTTGGCGGCTCGTCCAATTCTTGCACCGAGCTCACCTTGAAAGTCAAGCGTGATTCATCTTCAACTCCAAGTTGAGCAAGTTTATCCTTCTTGACCCGGTCAGCAGTCTCAATCATCTTGGCAGAAATGTCAAGTGCTGTCACCCTTTTCGAAAACTCCACCAACGGGATACTGGCCACGCCAGTTCCACATCCAAGATCCATAGTGGAGTCCACTTCGGCCTTTCCAAGGTATTTCTTCAACAATTCGTAGAACGATTTGGGGTAGCGAGGACGAAACGCCTCATATCTGGCACTGTCGAAAGCGGCTTTAGCAAAAGTGGCCATGTTTGTTTGATTGGCTTTCTATAGACAATAGTCTTGCTGCTCTGAATGTGCCTGGTGGGCCTGTATTTAAAACGTGATCGTATCTCGGGGATTCGGAGATAACCAGGGTTTATTTTACTCCGAAAACAACTCCGATTCGATAACTGCTGGTATTATAACTTCGGCTCCGAGAAAGGAAAAGCCTTTAGAGCTGGCAATTACAAATGACGAAGTGAGGAAAATGATACTTTATTATACGATGTATAATCAATGCTATTTCTCCGTTCGCGTCGTATCTTCGCGAAACCGAAGTGATGTGGGGTAAAAAAACCAGGACCATAGAAATATCATATACAATTTCCCCAGACCATGGTACTTAGTTGAAAGAAAAAGCACCGTCGTCGTCCATTTTATCACTGAAGTTATCGCAATTGTCGTCCTCTTCTTTCACGAAAGTCTTATTTTCATTAAGGAAAGGAACTAAACCAAGCGAACCGTCAGCCACAAAATCAGACATCATGTCGTTACTGTTCATTTTGAACGGATCAAATTTGAATATATCTTCAAGCCCTTCGTCCAATTGATCCAATGTCAAGTGGTCGAATAAGTTCTCGTCAGTCATGTAATTTTCATTCACTCTGGAGTGCAACTCCGGGTGTTCAATTCCTTCACCTGAACTTGACATAGAAATTGTAGTAGGGGCTGAACTATTCAGATAATCGATACCTGATTCCTCAGATTGCGTTGGGACCTCCAGGATGTCACTTTGTGATTTTGCAATATCTGGTACACCAGGATGCATATCCGTCGCTCCCTGAGACTTGAGTACGATTGGTTCTTTGCGAGAATTTTTTGCAAGCGAAGACTTAACGTTTGTTCTCTTTCTGAGATCATTGGGGTTCGGGTTCTTTTTCACATTGACCCCCAAAATACTTAAAATGGAGTAATCGAGCAATTTAAGCGTATTCTTAGAAAGACTTCCCGGAAACTCCATTTTAGATTCTTCCTGTGATGATATCAAAACATCCAAGAGCAATTTCTTCAGATCACTATACAATGCTCCTCCTCTGCTATAATCAAGCGATCCTTGTGCGACCAACAAAGAGAACTTTGCTTGTGCTCTAGGGATATTTGTCGGAATTGGTAGCACGTAGCGAGACTGATGTACCATATATTTGAGAAGTTTCAAAATTTGAATAGATGATTGCTGAATCATTGTTGTACTGGAAACAACTGTCGCCATATCTGCTTGACCGACAGATAACCGTTCTTTCATAGACATTCCTGCGTTGTGGTGGTATCCATGCTTTGAAATTATCGGCAAGTATATCAAAATCTTAGCATGGTAGTAAAGGAAAATAAGGCAGAGCTGTTGCTTGGAGTAAATACTCCAACTTGCATCGTCCATTGTACCTGGTGTTTTGTTGGACGCCGTCTTCAAAGAAAATCCATTGACATCTATTTGAAACTTCAATTCTTCAGGCAAATCACGCCTCCAGCTGTCCAAAATTGCTTCCTTTTCTACTGCCTGTCTTTGTGCATCAAAGTCACCGTATCTTGAAAAAATTGAATCCACGATATTTCCCAACACCTTACAATATTGCATAAAAGCAAGGGCTGGCCTCGACACCTTACCAAAAATTGTAAGACTTGTGTTGTTGATAACCAAAATGTTTTCATTGTCCCTTTCATTTTCATCTTCGTCACTTTTACCACTGAAAGGCATTGCACATTCAATCTCATAGTCTTTAAGAAGTCTGGGAATACCCAAATTAAGAGATGCGTAGACATCAAGACAATAAATACACCAAAATAAGATACGACGCTCACCTTGCATGTAATGCTGGGATTCAACATCAGTGACGTTCTTGCTGAGACCCAAGACTGCTGCAGGGCACCTGTGTAGTCTCAACTGTTGAGCCATAGTGATCACTCTGCCTCTCAACTCATAGCACGCATTTACGTCGCCGACTGCAAAACAGTATTGTAAGGACAATGTCAAAATTTGGAGCGACAGCATAGAACCTTTGTTGGTGATGACACAATTTGGCTTGACAAATTCTTGAATCAATTTATGGTACCACCTAAGGCGATCGCGGCATTCAGAGACATTCGAAGTCTTGTATGCTTGTCTATTCGAGAGAGTGGCAAGACTCACGACCAAGACCATTATCGCACCGCATTTCTCGAGCAGCTCACAATCCATATCCGTCTCGGCGCCTTCCAACGAAGATCCGTCTAAGAACGTAGTTAATTGCATGTAGTTCTTCAAGAATGACTGCTTGCTCAAAATAGGCAAGGTACTTCCCCATGTCTGGAAGAAGACCGTTACCAAGTGGTCAAGCTCAATGCGAGGGGGCAAGTCACACAAACTAACAAGCTCCATTGCCTCTTTCCTCGAAAGAGACCCCAGCCTGCGGTCCATGATAAGCTTGAGCAATTTCTCGTGACGTGGTGAGTCAGTAGTAGCTTCTGCTGGACCAGACAATGTGCTATTGTCTTTCAAAGACGCAAGAGTATGGGCTGTGATAATAGCAGGTTTGGAGCTGTATCCGTACAGCTGGCAGATATGAGCTAGAAGCGTTGGAACAAAAAGCGTTTCCTCTGTGCTTCTTGGAATCGATGCAGCTACCAAACCTGTAAGTAGCTGTTGCTTGCTTTCTTCTTTCAAGTTGCGCTCAGCGATGTTTGCAACTTTCTGCATTTGCTCTATGGCTGTGGCCGCAGCGAATGCTCCTGGAGCTGGCCTTTCCTGGCCTTTTTTTACTCGGTTGTGGAGCCCTTTGCGGAGAGTCTCGATGTCCATGAACGGCAGATTATCTTCCAAGCCAAGCAAGCTATTCGTATCAAACTCGTCATCACTCAAGACGGATCTCAGAAGAAAGCTTTCGTCATCAACGTCAAACATGGCCCCCGCAAGCGAAACGGGTCTTTCGTGAATTGCGTTCGGCCCCGAACAGCATTTGCAAGATTCATCGTGAATATGAGATGCTACCGCTTCACCCGTGGGAGAGTCCTTTTCTGTTGATGCTGTCTCCGCCTTTTCATCCTTTCCCCCATCGCCATTCTTTGCTGCCATCATGTTGGGTACGTTGGATATGGCCAATTGTTCGTCGCGCAAATCCACCAAGCCCTGAAGTTTGGTGTTTTCGGCCTCTAGCTGACGAACCCGCTCTTCCAACGTCTCGGTATACCCCTTTGGGAACGCTCGCCGCGACAACTTATCGGAAACAATGCACTTGAGTCCCGCGGAGGCGCATGAAGAGCATGCGGGTAGTTTCCCGTCACATCTCAGTTTTTTCGCTCGGCACCGATCACACGCCTGGGCTGTGCGGGCATTCGACAGGCCTGGTTCTTTGATTGTTTTGTTTGCAGTTGAAAGCGGACTCCGTTTCGTTTTTTTGGGTTTCTCGAGCGGTTTTGCGTTCGGATTTGCCGTGAAAATGTGATTTTCGGGTGGGAAAGCCAACCCGCCCACGACTCCGAAGTCAAAAGTGGGATTGGACATATCGATGTGAGAACTGAAATATCTGTGCCGCAACTATTTGCAGAGCAGATTTTAAAGATAGTGGAAAGTCAGCTGATAACAAGAGAAAGTCCGGCTCCTAGCACTTATGATCTTTCAGGTACCATGAATGTGACTCAATCAGATCTTTGGTGGGGTGCAGTCTTATCATGCACACTCCCCCGCAATAACACCGAAGCCTGTCGCGGCGTTAAACACCTGACAATTGGTGCATTCCTACTGGCCAATTTTCAAATGTCAGAAAATCCAGAAATCGGACTCGAACGGCATGCTTTTACGAACGTGACTCAGGAACATTCTCGTTTGTTTGTATGGTCTACTGGTTTCGAGTGCACGGGTGTGAATCTCGTTTTGTAGTAGAACGCGAAAATCTCACGAATACCCACCGATGCCATCCAAGAGAAGTATAGATGCCACCGAGCCCCCAAAAAGGCTTCGGCGTAGCCAAAGAAGATTGGGTCGGGTTGGGGTGAAGAAGGAAGATTTGGAGGAGTTAAAAGTGGAGGCAAAACTTGGGGCTACTGAGATCAAGCGAGAGAGTGGGATCAAACGAGAGTTCAAGCAGGAGATCAAGCAGGAGATCAAGCAAGAGATCAAGCAAGAGACTGAGGACACTGAGGTCAAGCAAGAAAGTGTGTTCGAGCAAGACTCCAATGTCAAGGTCTTCTCTGAGTTACAATGCAACTATCCGGATGCGGATAGAATCTCAAAAAGAGTCAAGCTGGAGACTGACTCTCCCAGGATCAAGGTCGAAATAGAAACCCCCGTCAACATTTTCCGTCCTGTTTCTCCGGAGGATGTTTTGCCCGGCCAACCCCGCAACTGGAGCCTAGTGTACAATGAAATAGTACGGATGAGAGCTCTCATCACCACCCCCGTGGATAAAATGGGATGCGAGCGGATCCCCGAGACTATAGAGCCTGGAGTGAGACAGAATAAGCCGTTGGCATTTCGGTTCCGGTTATTGATCTCGCTAATGCTCTCTTCTCAAACCAAAGATGAAACCACATACACGGCGGTTGAAAGGTTGACGGGGTTTTTCCGGGCTAAAGGGTACGACGGACTATGTTTAGAAGGCGTCCTTGGTTCCACCGAAGCCGAAATCGATGAATGCATACAAAAAGTTGGGTTCCATCGCCGGAAAGCAGTCTACATCAAAAAATCGTGTGAGATTCTTGAGGCCAAGTTCGGCGGAGACATTCCCAATACCATAGATGATGTCGTGAGCTTACCCGGAGTTGGCCCCAAAATGGGCCATTTGCTTCTCCAGAGTGGCTGGGGTATCAATCTGGGGATCGGTGTCGACGTGCATCTACATCGGTTAGCACAAATGTGGGGCTGGGTGCCGAAATCCTCCAATCCCGAAAAGACAAGATTGGCTCTTCAGGACTGGCTTCCCACAAAGTACTGGGGAGATATCAACCCGTTATTGGTGGGCTTCGGACAAACCGTTTGTGTCCCTAACGCCGGAAACTGTGATGTATGCACATTGGCGTCAGGCTTGTGTTCTAAAGCGAACAAGAAGCTTTCACAGTTGACGGAAGCTCGGTTAGTTAAGTTAGGGAAGCAGAGAGGTGATCTTAGTGGGCTTGTAAGACTCAAGCTAGAGCAGCAGGCGGCCGCTGCTGGTATTTAAACACGGATATGTAGCCACAAATAGAAAAAGTGAAAACATGCGCAACGATTATTTTACGCTTCTATGCTTACGATCTCGGAGTACACTTCGGATTTAAGACCCGGGCATAGGGGCAGCCCAATTTCTGGTGCACAGTGGCTATTGTTCTATACAATGGTGTGTGCTACTGCTTATTTTTCGGCTTGGGGAGAAATACTGGAATTTTAAATTGTGTTATAACTATTTCGAAGTTAAGCAATGTCACCAGCAGAATCTTTTTTTCTGTAGACAAGTGGTGGTTTCCGACAAAAATCGAAAAACCCAAAACCACAAACACGAAAAATTACATAACAAAAATGAAAGAGCACGTAGTTGCATCTGAATTGGAGCAGACAATACATATTATTATCTTCCCGGTGCTTCCTTGGTGTACGTGGCGGGAGTTTTGTTAGCCGAGCCGGACTTAGGAAATCATCGCTTCCACCCCATATATTCCTGTACATCTGCTAAAGAAATCCACACATCATTTAACCAACAATAACACCGAGTTTATCGCCTTTTACGCCAGCAAAAATGCTTGTGTCTAAGCGTTTCCCAAAGGGTGTTCTGATGCTTCCAATACGCAGATGTCTTTCCTCTTTTGCCGAGCCTTCGCCATCGATATATCCTCATACTCTGGTTACTCCACCTCCTAACTTCGATGCCACCAAGTTTAGACGGTGGATAGACGTTTCTCCCAAGAAAGAAAAAAAGAATGCATTGTCAGTGATGACTTTCAACTTGTTGTCTCAGCACTACGTGTGGAAAAAAGTGTTTGGGGATTTGGCTCAGGAATACCTCGACTGGCCCCATTACCGGTTTCCCTTGATCAACGAAACCATAACTCAGTTTAACTGTGACGTCATGTGTTTCCAAGAATTGGAGTCGCTGGTTTATGAGAACCAGTGGAAGAACAACTTTCCCTTGAAGAACTACCAGCTGCTTTATGTGCGGAAGCCTAATCCCCAGTATTGGGGTTCCAAGCCATCGGAATTCATGGATGGCGTGGGTGTTTTTGTCAACTCTGAACGTTTTGACATTTTAGACCACGTCCTGATAAACTACGGCCAATATATTACCGACCATCTGGACCGATTTGATCTCACAGAAGACGTGAAAACTAGGGTTATTCCCCGGAACACAGTTGGGTTGATTCTCAAACTCTGGGATAAACAAACGCAGAAGCAGATCTACGTGAGCAATACCCACTTGTACTGGCTGCCTAAATTCAATGATGTGAAGTTGATTCAGACGAAGATCCTCCTCAATGAATTATCCCGATTTATCGGCAACGACAGCCAAGAAGAGGAGCCTTACGTCATCATGTGCGGTGACTTCAACTCCACGCCAGACCTGTTGGTATTCAAATTGTTGAAGGAGGGAGAAGTAAAATTAGACACTGCTGAAGAGTTTAAAGGATTTGATTACGGCCACAAATTAGATGGAGAACTGCTCGATATCCGCATAGTGCGGAGCCCGTTTAATCTCAAGGCGGCGTACGGATCTCTTTTAAAGGAAGGACTGGCAGACAGATTAGAGTTTACAAGCTATTCCAAAGACTTGGTGGAGGTATTGGACCATATCTGGCTCTCCTCCGCTAACCTTGAGGTGAATCGAGTTCTTGGCAAGGTTGAGCAGAAGTACTGCGCGAAGTCGGCCGGATTTCCAGACAGCCAATTCCCGTCGGATCACATTCCGCTCGTATCTGAAATCTCATATATCTAGTCCTCTCAAGGATTCGATATTAGGAATTTTTCTCCAAATTTTTTGTTGGAGAAAAAAACGGAATGGGTTTGGGAGTTGGTTTCAGGTTAGAAGCGATGGTCACACTTCCGCGCAGACGGACATAAGCTGATACCACTATATTATATATTCAATTACGAAAGAAACGGACAAAAGAAAAAGGAATTGAGCAGAAGAGAAGGAAAAAAAAATCTAGCAGAAGAATTGTAAATACGCTGTGCCCACTGTACCATCGCCCGGTCTTGCTCATCCAACCGATAGGCCCACAGGTCGTGTGCACACCAAACACCGAACCCGCTCAAACCACGAAAAACACTCTTCACTGGCGCCGTTTTCCAATATATCAAAAACAGGTTTGAACGAGGCATACATCACGTAAAGAAACCGTCACAACTGCAAATAGTTTCCTGACACCAACATCAGGACATTTTGACATCTTTGACTTTCCACCGCTAGCTGCTACTGGCGTGTTATATGCCGCAACCTTTCTCCTTATAGGTTCCACCACAGATTGTCAACCCGTGCTTTGATCCAATTCCCTTTGATTTAGTACATCGACTGCAATCCCAGCGTGTTTTACCCGCCCAGTACTCAACATCTCATGAATATCAATCCCAAGTTTCAGCAATCCCAACAGCCCGGCTTACCCTCGCAACAGATTTTGCTTCAGCAGTTGCAACAAGGCCAAATCCTGTCCCAATCCAATGGGTCTCAGAACCAATTTGTGGGACAGGATGGAATCTACTCAGATTCTGCCTTTTACCAACGAGGTGGTCCTTCTGGTGCGCCAGGCTTCTTCCCCCAACAATTTCAACTGCAGGGCCAACAACAGCCACAGCCACAGCAGCAGCAGCAACAACACCAGTCGCAGCAACAGCAGCAGAAGCAGCAACAGGCCCAGCAGATGGGACAATACCCATCACAAAACCAGATTCTTCAGCAGCAAGGACCCCAGTTGAACCAGCAGAAGTTCATGAACCAGCAAAGCTTATTGCAGCAAAACATGTTACAACAACAACAACAGCAGCAGCAGCCACTGCAGATTCTGAGCGTGCAGCAAATGGCTGCTATGCCTAACTTCCCGGCCGGCAATAAGGTAAGCTCAGTCAATGTGGAGGATCCTGGTTCGTTGTACTGGCAACACCAAGTGTCGCTATGCCAGTTGTCTCGTGCGCAAGACATCCCGCATTATTATGCACGTCAATATGCGCAGAATTCCCGGAAGAATAAGAACCCTTATTCCGAAACGAAGAGCGTTACCTTGGTTGATGCAACAAAAACAATTGTTGCCGCGTTGGAGGAGCAAGAGAAGCAGCAAAAGGCATCCCAGGCATCTGCTACTCCTACTGCTTTGATGCGCAACAAGAAGGTTGACTTAGAGGAGGACGAAGAACAGAGAGTTATGGCCAGAACCCAAGGAAAACAGTTGTGGTGCCACTTGGATCTTTCGGGTCAAGGCTTGCTTAACTTATCCCCAAAATTGTTTCAGTACGACTTTTTGGAATCCTTGTATCTCAACAACAACAAGCTCACCAGTGTACCAGCGGTGGTAAAGAAGTTGCGTGGTTTGAGAGTTCTAGACTTGTCTCACAACAGAATCAACGAGGTATCTCCAGAATTGGGCTTATGTTACAATTTACGTTATCTCTACTTGTTCGATAACAACATCAGAACTTTGCCAAGCGAGTTTCGCAATTTGATTGAGTTGTTGTTCATCGGTATTGAGGGTAACCCAATTGACTTGAAAATCGCCAAATTAATTGCTGAGAAGGGAACCAAGGCATTGATCAGCTACTTCCGTGATAGCGAGCCAACATACCCTGAACCAAATCCTAGATCTTGGCTTTTGTTGAGGGATGACGGAGAGATCATTGATCCTAACACCGACCCTAATGCTTATGCCAATGACCATCTTAGCTCTCAAAACTCAGACACGTTCACGTTGATGTCTTATAACACATTGTGTCAGCACTACGCCACAACCAAGTTGTACAAATACACCCCATCGTGGGCGCTTGATTGGGAGTTCAGAAGAAACGCATTGAAAGAGGAAATTCTTCGCTACAATACTGATCTTATTTGCTTACAAGAAGTTGAAACTAGAACTTATCACGAGTTCTGGTTGCCAATTATGGAAAGTGCTGGTTACAATGGCTTCTTCTTCTGCAAGAGTAGATCTAAGACAATGAGTGAGCTGGAATCCAAGAAGGTCGATGGATGTGCCACTTTTTTCCGGACTTCCAAATTCCAATTGATTCACAAGCTGCATTTAGAGTACAACACTGTTTGTATGGGATCTGACAGATACAAGAAGACCAAGGATTTATTTAACAGATTTATGAACAAAGACAATATTGCTTTGATCACATATCTACAACACATTGAAACGGGCGAGAAGATTTTGCTTGTCAACACTCACTTGCATTGGGATCCTGCCTTTAACGATGTGAAGGCCTTACAAGTGGGTATCCTTTTGGAGGAGTTGCAGGCAATGATGAAGAAGTTCCAGCACACAAACAATGTTGATGATATCAAGAACTCATCTTTGATTATTTCTGGTGATTTCAACTCTACCAAATCAAGTGCGGTCTACCAATTATTTTCCACTGGTGCAGTGTCGAAGCATGATGACTTGGAGGGAAAGGATTACGGACGTTTTACGGACGAAGGATTCCACCATAACTTTAAGTTGAAGTCAGCCTATGACAGCATTGATTCGGAATTTCCATTTACTAATTTCACACCAACATTTACCGAGGTGATCGATTACGTCTGGTACTCAACCAACACCTTGCAAGTCAAGGGGGTGTTGGGTAAGGCCGACGAGGAGTATTACTCTCACCACGTTGGTTTCCCTACAGCACACTTCCCATCGGACCACATCCCTTTGGTGACAAAATTACAAGTTCTTAAGAAGGGTGCTTCGACAGGAACCAAGAAAGCTGATTTTAAGCCGGACTTCAAGTCAGGATCTTCTAGGAAGACCTGAGGCGATTTTTAATCAGCAGTAGTAGTGCTTAGAAGGCTGTTGCGAAAGCAATTACCTGAATAGCAACTATTACGTGTACTTTAGCTTTGTAAGTAATACAACGTATTAGATTTGACGTGGCATTAACTATGATTCACGCTAAAAGTGGGGCTTCTCGGAAGAATAGATGCGGGTCACCCCATGATTTTATCCGGTACATTGCACACGCTCATAACCCGTGGGGGATCCATACTAAAGCGCCATATTCCGCCTGGACGTTTATATCTTTTCTGTTCTCGAGAAAAAATAATGTCCCTTCTTATCCCAAGCGAGTGTGACTTTGAAGATGCCCACGGAAATCCTCAGGCCGAGCAGTTGTATAAAGAAAAGCTCCAAGAAGTGAAAGCCGCAGAACCTGATGTATTCAAGTGGGACTTCGAGGTTGTTCCGGGCTTTTTTGTACAGTCTGACGCCGACACCGACGATTTAAAGTTCAGATATACCGAGCTGAACTTGGGCAGAAAGATTTCGTGGCAAGAAATCGAGAAGAGATTAGCCGATCTCAATGCCAACGCCAAAGATAACGAATGCTACAAATTAATATTCTGTTGCAGACATGGCCAGGGCTATCACAACTATATCGTCGATAAGTACGGTATTGATCAGTGGTGGGCCAAGTGGAATGTCTTGGGACAAGATGGAGACATTGTGTATGCTCCAGATGCGATGTTGACCGAACTTGGAATCAACCAGGCCAAAGAAAATCATGACGTGTGGGAAAAGGAAATTCGGGAACATGGAGCCCCAGTTCCTTCTAAGTTTTATGTTTCACCATTGCAAAGATCGCTGTGGACGCTAGTTTATACATGGGAAGGTCTTAGACCTCATTCCATCAAACCCGTGGTTACTGAAAATTTACGGGAAACCATTGGACGTAACTTATGCGACAAGAGATCTAGCAAGACTGTCATTGCCGAACGGTTTGGGAAACATGATTTCGTGTTTGAAGAAGGATTCGAAGAAGAAGATGTTCTCTACACTGACGATAGCAGAGAAACCGCACAAGAGCAAGGTGTGAGAGTCAATAGATTTTGCCAAGCCTTATTTGACGAGGACTGGAACAAGGAATCGAACAAGGTGGACAAAGGTCTTGCAGCGAAAAACTCAATTATTTGCACCACCTCCCATGCCGGTACCATCAGACTGTTGGTAATTGTGTTTGGCCACAGAAGATTCACCATTTCTACTGGAGGCATGGTGCCAATTGTGGTGAAGGGCACCAGAAATTAATTAGTAGCAAAATAGACTTTTAGACTGGAAAAACACCTAATACAACAAAATATAAAGTAGCCTACAACAGAACGATCTTCAAAGAATTAATAAATTATGATAATTATAATTATGACTGTCGCAGATGGGTACAACTTTAAACAGAGTAGGTTTCAAACTCAGTACTAGGGACCTTTTGGTCATTGTTTTCAGAGCTGTCCTCTCTAAAAATTTCAGTGACAGTTCCGTTGCCCATCGTGGAAATGTCGAAACCGTTGTTCTTCAAGTATTCGACATATGCGATATCTTCCTTGTTGATGGCCTCTTGGTCAATCGAGGGAAGAAAGAAAAGAGTTAAGATCGCGGAGAAGAGACACAAGGCAGAAGAGATGTAGAAACAATTTTGAATACCTTTGTCACCATCGTACTTGTTGAGAATGATTGGGAAAATGTAAGTACCCACAAAAGCACCAATCTTACCAAACGCAGCAGCAAGACCGTAGTACTGGCCTCTGACTGGGGTAGCAGAAGTCTTGGACGCAATGAGACCCACAGTGTTACCTGGGCCGAACTCACCCAAAGTAAGGAAAATACCAAATACAACCACAAAGCCAGCAATGTGGTGCTTCAAGCTGGAATAGCCGGCAGTCATACCGAAACCAACAATGGCTTGGGCAAGAAGACCAGTGAAAAGGGTAATTCTTGGGCCAAAGTAATCATTGCTCAAGCCACCAAGAAAAGTACCTGGGATGTAGAACAAGTTGAACACAACGTTCCATCCCCAACTCTTGTAAATATCGTTCCCTGGCAAGATGACGGAAAGGATGTACGAGGAGTAAAGGGAGAAGGAGTAGACAGAGAAGTCATAGATAAACCAAATGATGGAGCAAAGACACAATCTGAACCAGTAGAACTTGATGGTAAGCCAGAATGGAAAGTGGGTCACGGTCTTCATGTTGAGCTTCTCGTAAGAGTCCGAGTTCTTCATTTTTCTTCTCATGAAGAACAAAGAGATTGGAGGAATTGCACCGAGGGCCAAGGTCAATCTCCACACTACCGTCAAGTGTCTTTCGGAGAAAATCCACAACAACACCAAAGGAACAAACGAGGAAATGACGAAACCGGCATCAATACACGAGTTGGTGAACCAACAGAAGTATCTATTTCTTTGTCCTGGAGGCAACTGGTTGGCGAACTCAGAAGCAATGACAGAAGATGTGGGGTATTCTGCACCAATAGCAATACCCAAGAAGAATCTGCACACGGTCACACCAGTAAAGATACCGTATGGGGTCGGACTCCAGGTCGCGACAGCACAGAGAAGGGCAAAAAAGATGAGCATTACGTTGGCAGTCAACATTCCTGACTTTCTAGCATAGTGGTCGGAAATGTAACCGAAAGCCAATTGGCCAAGAACAGTACCAGCAAAAGCAATAGCTGAAATGTTGGAAATGGCCGAAGACTTGGTGTATTCGTCCGCATAGAGAAGAGACAAACACGTGGTCACCGTTCCGATGGAGTTGTTGACATATCCGTCAGAGAACAAACCCGCACCAGAGATAAAAGCCGGCCACAAGTTTTTCATTTGGGTTTTTCTGTGAGCTTTCGTTTCCTCCGACTCGATCTCCTTAGGCTTACCGACAGTGATTTCTCCAGGAACACGCTTGGCCCAGCCAGTGATGGCATCACTGAAAGAGTGGGGTAAGTCTCTAGACGACATTTGAGCGTGAAAGGGAACTACTGAGGAGAGAAAATGCAGAGGAATTTATGCCTTATATAGGTTGGGAGATAGGAAGTATAACGGCGTTGCATATAAATTGTCATGCATGAAGCTAGAGAAATTAGGCAGTGGTGCGTCTATGCGGCTCCCGCGGAGTTGCTTACCTAACGCGTGACATTTATCTTCTGTTCCACGGCAGATAAGCTGCTTTCAGAAGCAGCCACAACCAATGAGGAGGGATATTAATAAGATCCCCACATCCTTAATCAAGATAGCGGTTTGATCTATAAAAATATAGTTCAGAGCGACAGCTATTACGGCACTGCCGATGTGTCAAATTTGTAACTTCCATCAACGTGGGCTGGTGTAGTTTTTAACTGCAGGAGAGAGAGCACGTTCGTGTGCAAAATTACCTTCCAACTGGTACTAGCCTCACACGTTCCGAAGTAATATTTACCTCTCATTTCTTTTTCTTGATTTTGTTCGCTTACTACACGCGTGATATGTGTATCGATAAGGTCGTCGTGGATGTTTTAGTGAACGCTAGACGGTTGCACGAACAGTGTAGACCGATGGGTGCGGGAAAGCGTGAAAACTCCAAATAGTGTGATCCTATGGACCTGCTACTACATTTATTGCGGTGTCCGCGACAGCAAAAAAGTAGTCCGTGCACCTCAGGTGCGAGAAATTCTGCTTAGTCGCTGCAAAAAATAAAACAAGCGATACAATGATTGATCCTGAGACGGGATCAAGACCCACTTGTGCCGGCTTTTGGTTTATATATCAGTAATTTTTTTTTCGCGTCCTGTTTCTGAGAAGAAATCCTGTGCGGCACTTCCACCTCGCACTGTTCGGGAAAACATACCCTCTTGCCGAAGGATTTTTATACGTTTTTAGAAGCACCTACCCGCACTTGATCGCGTGACACTTATCTCTCTTTTCTATACTGAGAAATGTTGCCTAACCTCTTATCTGATAGGTTGTTTTCGCCAGGGGCTGGGATAGGGGTGGTGATCCACCCTGTACGAAAAACCGGGGTATCGAACAATTACTATTGTTTGGTGAGAAAACCTGAAGCGGGTAGATTTCCGTTCCCGTTCAACAGTGGAGCTATTCCGTTTTTTCTTCTTATTTTTCTCATCTGCACTCGATGCCCGTCGCCTGCAATTGTCATGTACGAATCTTAAGCAGCTGTAAGTCTCTCGCATGGCGTGCGGTGCCTCGCATCCCGTACGATAGCACTGGACTTGTTATTACTAGTGTGAATTTCTTCTGGGGTCCTCTGTAGTATTATTTCTGTCCTTTACTTTGCTTCTGTGCTCGCTCTGTGGTATCATATTTGACCATTACTTTACCTCTGGACTCTGTACGGTAGTCATTTCTGTCCATTACTTTGCTTCTGTGCTCTGTACTGATCCTGCTTGTGCGGGCGCGATAAGGGCAAAAATCGCATGTGATATATTCCAGATGCTTCTATATTCAGGCCGCGTCAAAAACGTCACCACGAAAAGCACTTGTTGGGCTTTACCGCATGTGGCATGTGATCTCGACTACCTCCACTCTGCTATATATTTCAAGGTGTCGCCAGCCTTGAAAGGAACAACCTTTAGCGTGTCGTTGCCAATCATTTGCGGTACGACATTGTCGCGCTTCACCAACACCACCTTGTCTTTGCTGATGACATCATCGGCCGAGATTCCGTAGAATGCCAATCCGTGCTGACTGACAAACTTGACAAGATTGTCCATCTTGTCCACTGCGTCGAAAATCTCCGCCACATACGCGATCGCGTGCGACTGGGTGTAGACCCCAGCACACACACCAACGTGTCTGGCCTTGCTTTCCAATGGGTGTGGCGCGGAGTCAGACCCAAAAAAGAAGTAGGGCTCGCCCTCAGTGGCGGCACTGACCAACGATCTCATGTCCTCTGGCAACTTGGCCACAGGCTTGCAGAAGTTGATGGGGTTTCCCGCCCAAGAGTCAATGGTGAGCGAAAGGTGGTGTGCGGTGATGGTGGCAGCGACCTTGGATGCGGGGTTCTGCTGGTGGATCTGGCGAATGGTGTCGACCGCCTTCTTGGTGGTGCAGTGCTCCAAAATGATCTTCAAGTTGGGAAAGTCTTGCGACAACTTCACCAACGCAGGTAAGAACAATGGCTCGGCATTGAGAACGTGGATATCCTCACCCTTAGCCGGAGGACGTTCTCCGTGAAGATTGAGCACCAAGTTGTTTTCCTCCAACGCCTTGAAGATGGGATAGAACGAGCTGAAGTCATTTGGATCAACTCCGGCTGCAGAGTTGGTGGTGACTCCCGCAGGGTAGCACTTGACACCGTGGATGGCACCTTGCTTGGCAGCAGTGTGGATAAGCTCGGGAGTCAATTCCTTGCACAAATAAAAACTCATCAAAAACGTGGTTTTGGGTGCGAGCGCTTGGAGCTCGTTCTTGTAGCTCACCACTCTGTCCAAAGTGGTGACAGGTGGAACCAAGTTGGGCATGACGTAAGCAACGGAAACACCACCTTCTCTGACGGTAGGAGTGATGAGCTCCATCATCTTTCCGTCACGGAGGTGGACGTGCATATCGGCGGTGATGCCAAGGTCAATTTCGGCCATATTGAGATGGGGTGCAGATGTGAGCCCAGTGGTTTTTTTTCCTGGCGTACCACTGGCCGGTGGGTCACGTGGCCAGACGTCAGCTCTACTGGAGCCTAGTAGAAGATTTCGTAGGAGATGGCAGTGTCGTTGTCGACTACGATAGCGGATGGGACGATTTCGTTGGATCTGGGCAGTCCGGTGAGTTTTAGGAGCATATCGAAGATGTCGTCTTCGGAGTACTTGCGCGCATTGGGTTGCGGGGGGATCCACAAGGTTATCATGGAGTAGACAGGGTAAGTGATCAAGGAGACTCCAACAACGGGGACTAAAGTTAGTGATTGACGAAGCGAAAAAGAGGAGGAGACCAGCTATCAAAGAAAAACAAGTCCCGCAGCTTGACATACGGCTCATATCCATGGGACTGTAGATTTCGTCTTGGAGGATCTTCAGTGCGACATAATCAAAGAAGGACTGGCCTAGAGCCACTTCCGCTCGCATGATCACGCAATCGCCGTGTTCAAGAAGAGGACACGAGGTCGAAGGCTCGATTCCCATTCTCATGAAGTGGAACGAAAACGGCGGGCCTCGGTCGGCAATGACCTTCTGGTTGAGGCGGTGTACCTGTTTCAATTTGAGAGTCAACTGGTCTGCGGTTTCAATCAACTCGTCCATGCGGCGGCCAATGTCGTCTTCGATCCACAACCACCACTTAAAGT